>JAAGAY010148120.1:919-28593 GCA_011801015.1 Ardeotis arabs | reverse complement strand
TTCCCTCTTCCCACCTGTGCCGCTCGGGGGGGGGAGGTGGCAGAGATAATGTTAAGCCCGGGAAGAGGGAGGGGTGGGGGAAGGTTATCTTGTTCTCTGTCTTATCATCCTGCTTTGGTTTTAGTAATAAATGAATAGTTTTCCCCGAGTTGCGTCTGTTTTGCCCATAACGGTGACTTTAAGGATCTCTCCCTGACCTTATCTCAAACCTGGAGCCTTTTTTCTGATATTATCTCTCCCTGTTCCCTCGGAGGGTGGGGGAGTGAGAGAGAGACTGCACAGTCTGGTCCCGATTGGGGCTGAACTACGACAAATATCAATTTCCTCTCCAAAAGGGCTGGTGGCATCCCAAACAATTAAATCCTTTGAAAAAGGCTGGGAAACACTAGTTCAGAGAGAGCTGATTGTATTCCCTCTGCGTGGAAGGAAATTTTCTGCTGGATATCCCTGCGATGAGATTCTTGGTGCTTTCTTCCTCAGATGGCCTTGCTGACGCTCTCCTGCGTGTGCGGCCCATGCCGACGGGCTCTCGGCGCTCCTTGAAGCAGCAGGAAAAAGCAATGAAGGGAAGAGAGAACTGCGGCCTGCAGCCGGACTCCTTGGGCGGTATTTCTGGCCTCTCCTTCACTGCAGTGCTTCCTTCGCGCTGGAAGCTGCCTGGCAAACCCTGGGAGAGAGCACCCTCTGGGGACCAGCAGAAATGGCAGCAAGGAGACTCCGCACTTCTCAGATGGCTTCTTTTCCCTTTGCCTTTGCATTTTAAGTGCATCTCGTGATGGTGATGGGCATAGCTTGCTTGCCCAGAAAGAGAACTGTGCTGCAGAGGGCTGGCTTCCGCACCACATCTCTGTCACATTCCTGGGACAAACTGGAAAAGTCACGCTGTTTAGGGATAACAAGAGGACATGGTACAAAGGAGACGTTTCTGCACCTAGCCAAGGAGGCTCGCCGCGAGGATGAGACACCCAATGGTATTCTCCTTCCCTCCGCGACGGGGAACGTGCTGCTGGGAACAGGGTGCGGGTGGGAGCTGCTGCCTCTCTGCCACCTTCACCACATCAGTGGTGCACGGCGAGAACGGATCCATCGGGTCGCAGAGCGGAGGGCATTAGCAGAGGGCCACGTTGACTGCGCCTCTCCAAATCTTCCCTAAGGCAAGAGAGTTAGCCAAAAAAAAAAGATTTCTAAATGCCACAAGAAATTCCCAAGTTTGACAGCTGAGAACACCTTATTTAAGTTATTATCTCCTACACTGAGTATAGTCTGCGTTCGGAGCTGGCAGCTGCCTCCTCTTGCCTGTCATGCACCTCACGACTCACGGCAAAGGGGGCTGAACAGGAGCTGGTAGGAGGCAGGGAGAGAAATGCCGCTGTAACAGGCAGACACGCAGACCCAGTAAAACCAGAGTGAAAAAAAAATCCCACACAAGCATAAAAAGAAAATAAAAGATTTGTTTTCACCAACTTTTATTCGCTAGCCTATCCTTCTCCATTTACAGGGAAGGCAGCTCTCATCACACTCTGAAATTCACATGCCGTTGCAGACATTTTTAGCACATTAACACCACAGGGACTGGAAGCTGAAATGGATGGCATCTGCTGACATGCTGCTTCCCTCAAGGAAGGGAACATATCAATCCCTTCAAGAAAAAATGTAAAGCCATGATTTTTTGGGAAACGTTCTTTTGCATCAGTGAGTTGATGGTCAGTGACGGGACTGGTGTGTCCAGGGGCTTGACCATGGCAGAGATGATAGATTCTGCTTGAAGACTTCTGCAATTTTTCTCTTTCTGTCCTGGCAAGCCCAGGCAGATTTTTGTGTGTGCTGTCAGAAAGTCCATGCACAGGAATGAGAGGTCATGCAGACATTTTTGAGGGCAGGCTGCTTCCCTTGCTCACCATGGGCTTGAGGGCTTCCAGGACACATCCTCCTGCCAGGGACCAGTGGACTCATCCTGCTTCCCCTCTCTGCAGGCGGTGATCACGGACGTCACCCTGCGGAGCAACGGGACGCAGCAGTGCCCGCCTGCAAACCACAGCACTGGCTGACGCGCCAGCAAAATGCCCGCCTGTGAGGAGCAGTCCTGCGGATGCCGGAGGGATGGACTGCAGGAGGCGGGCGGTCTTTCCACACAGAAATTTTACATCACTTTGAAATCTCTTTTCCGTTTCAAAACAGTAAAGGCCTTCCCTCCATGCTGTCCTCTCCTGGAAGTCATCGTGGCCCTGGCTCGATGAACTCCCCACGGCGCTTAGGGATGCCAGTTGCATGGACAATGAAACCTAAAACTCAACTCTTGCTGAGAAAAGTGAAAACATTTTGTCAATTCCTATGCTTACACAAAGTTACTGCGTTCACAGGCAGAAGGCTGCATGAAGTATTTCAAGTTGTATTTACGCATTGCTTTTGCCGTGCAGCCCCCAGCGTCCGTCCTACAGGAAAGCTGAGCTTCCGTGGGGGAAACCTTCTAACTCATGGCCCTCTGTGAGCCCTTCAGGGATTTGAACTAGACTTTTACAGTTGAGACAGGTTTTTGAATACAGATTTATTTGACTATTTAACAACTATTAAGCCTGAGGTGTAGAAGATACAAAGTGGGAATTTGACTGTGCACATTAATATCTTAAGCAAGATTTTCAGGAAATGAAAATTAGGTGTTTTGCCTGAAGTTAAGGATGTAAATTAACATACCCAGCCGTATAGATCCACTGGTGTTTGGCCATTTCACATTTTATCTGAAGCACACTACCCATCTAGAAACTCCAGATTTTGCAAAAGAATGTTCTGATTATTAACAGAATTTAAAAGATCTGACTCTGAACAAAAGGATAAAGGCACAGTTGAGGAGTAGAGGGAAATTACAGGAGGGAGAAGTGGAAGATGCCTTTATTTTTGTCGGTAGCTAGGATATGACCAACCTCAGCAAAGACCCCCTAGAAGCCTAGGTTTGGCCACAACATGCTTTGCCTTTTTCCATCTCTTTGCAGAGCCAGAATTAGCCTCAGGTTGGACAGAAAGGAAACAAAAACACAACTAGCAGTAGGAAGCGGGTTTGATGAGGATGGCGGAAGCTTTGCAGTTCCCGTTGCACAGGCTGCCCCACGTTATGGCCCCCTTGACGTTCAGCCGTACGGAATAACACGCCGAGTACCACCACCCGCCCCCGTAGCTGGAGGCACAGTTCCCGCTGTGAGTGTCCTGGTCCCGATCTTTTGCGGAGAACTTCATGTTGTCATGCACAGTGGAAGCGCTGTGTGAGGTCATGGTGTCCCCTGCTGTCCCCGAGTACGTTCCCAGCCTCAGCCGGTAGCCCTGGGCCTCATCTTCCACTCTGAAGAGGTTGTAGTCTGCAAACTTGGTGTTGTTTGCGGCATCCCAGATGACAAACCTGACCTGGTAGACCTTCTGCCTGGAGATCTGATGGATGTACTCGGTGCCCAGCCAGAAGTCGCTGTGCACGTTCCCAAAGCCGTACTTGTAGGTGCTCCAGGACTCGGCCCAGGTGATCTCCGTGCTCTGCCGGTTCCTCTGGATGACCGTCCAGCCCCCGTCCGTTGCGTTCATCTCGCAGTAGACCACGATGGGGTGCAGGTCTGTGGGCTGGATGACGTAGATGCCGCTGCGACTGCCAGTGCGGACCTCGCTGCAGTCCTTGGGCCAACCTGGGGTGGGAGAGAAAATGGAGGACCCACAGGCACAGCAACCCCCCAGCCTGCTGGTCTGGCCCCCTGAGAGGGATTTCTAGAAAACGAGCAGATGTGGGATGTTGCCAGGGTAGTAAAAAGTCTGCCACTGTGTTCTCTACAGTAAATGTAAAAGTAGAAAACCTCTGTGAGGGAAATACAGTGATTAAGAGAATATGCATATATTTTGAAGGTGTAAGCATAGAATTTGCTTCTCCTTCTGGCTCTCGTTTCCTCAGCCTTTCCCAATGTTCAGATGTTTCTCCTTCCTCATAACAATACACAGGTCCAAGCTTGGCTTGGTGAGGGCTCTTATTACGTAGCTATGCAGAAGCTTAAATGAGCGAGTGAGTTGTTCCTGCAGCACTGGCATCCACTTTATCCCTGGGGTCAGGAAGGAGAAAAATCTCATTCCCTTGGCATTGGACCCCGTGTCCTGCAGTGAAACCCCACCAAGCACTGCTTGGGAGGCACATCCTCTGCTCGCCCTGCGCACAGCTCCACAGCAGAGAGGAGGACTTGTGGCCCATAAGTCGTGGTGGCAAATTCCTTTGGGATCTTCCCGTGCAGCTATCACTGAGTGATGACTGAGTGGCCTTGGCACACAGCGCGAGGAGCACATCGTGTCTCGTCCCCAGGCGCTGAGCCAGGCTGTCTCCAGGCTCGTTGCTCACCCACCACTGTCGGACCCCGGTTGCCTACACCTCTCCCTGTTCCCTGCGGGGTGACGGGGGCACTTACTGCGGTGCTGTATCTGCTGAGGGTCGCTGGCTCTGCTCTGCCGATTGTTCTCGCCGTTTCCATCTGCATGGAGAAAAATCAAGAGTGAGATGAGCAGCCGTGTGCCACAGCACAGAGGTAACTCCAGCCTCCACAGGCTGTAATTCCTAGCACTACGTTTTTTGTAGGGCACTTCAACAATTTCGCTGAGCGAATTTTTACTTCCTATAGGGAAACTTTTGGTTGTAAACTCTCTAAAGGGATAAGATACTAAGAAGACTGACGCTCCAGTCGTTGAGCGGCTGCCTGCTTGGCCCACTCAGCATTATGGTCTCCAGAGTTGCATGGAGTGGAGTGGACATTGAGTGCTGGTGATGAGTACAAGGAGGTGCTGCTAGAGAGGAAGGATCAAGGAGGAAACGGACTGTGTGTGGTTTCAGACCAAGATTAAACTGTGGCGTGATGGTGCTGTAAATCTGCGTTGCTTCTCAATGGTGGCTGAAGGGACTCGTGTTCATTCATCTGGACTACAGATAGCAAGAGAAAAAGTCTTTTAATATCTGCAGCTCTCTAGAAAAAGCTGACACATCTGGTCTTATCCATAACAGAGGAGGTTGAACTGGTAAATCTTATGATGCTTGGCTAAGATCTGAAACTGGAGGAAGATTTGATCAGGTTCCTTTTATTTCTCAGTGTGACTGCCCTTCCCCAGCATTACTTTCCACATCCAAGGCCAGGTTGGACGGGGCTCTAAGCGACCTGATCTGGCTGGAGATGTCCCTGCTCCTTGCAGGGGAGTTGCATGAGATGACTTTTAAAGGTTCCTTCCAACCCAAACCATTTGATGATTCTGTCTCCCTCTCTATGCAGAGAGGGCTCCTGATGTTTGGATGAACAGAGATTAGGGATGTAAGAAAGAAAACACATACCAGGATAGGTCTCATCTGAATGGAGATTAGCGATTTCATCTAAATTCGCTTTCAGTCTCTCCAGGTTTTCAATGTCCAGAGCAAGAAGAGGGGCTAGCAGGGCCAGCACGGAGGCAAAGAACAGAAGATTGGAGTGACAAGCAGCTGGAGAAAGAAGACACACAGTGAATCTGGAGATGCAAACCCTCTGAAAGAGAACCGGCTAACTAAATTCAGCAGAAGTTAAAACAAACTTACAGAGTAGACAAATCTGCAACATTAATTATGCTTTTGATTTATTGAGCAGCAGAAATATAAAGAACACTTTCCAGTAATAAACATGCTGCAAAGGCATACATCCGAGAGAAAAAATTTCACCCAGACTTTGATGACAATCTACAGGTCTAAATTTGCAACGTCCAAGAGTTCCTCTTCGGCTGTGGTCCAGGCTAAAGCAAGCGGGACTGGGTCCCAGAGTCAAGACATTAAGCCAGCACCAGTACGCATGCCTACGAGAAAGCTGGAGGGAGACCTTTGACAGGGGCATGTAGTGACAGGAGAAGGGGTAACGGCTTTAAACTGGAAGGGGGTGGGTTTAGATTAGGTGTAAGGATGAAATTCTGTACACTGAGCGGGGTGAGGCACTGGCCCGGGTTGCCCAGAGAAGCGGCGGATGCCCCGTCCCTGGAAGTGTTCCAGGCCAGGTTGGACGGGGCTGTGAGCAACCTTTGATCCACAGATTTGTCTCTCCAGCTTGCCCACCCAGCTTCGGTACCCTGAAGGACTTATGAAGATCATGGGTGATTAATGCATTATTAAGCTTCCATTCCAACTTTTTTTTTTTCTCTCTCTTGGTGCTTTGGGCTCTGGCACGAATATAAGTTAAATAAATGTTGCCTTTACCACACCACCCAGAGCAGGACGGTTTTGCCTGTGGTCATGAATGGAGCAGAGAGAGTGAGGAGCAGGAGGATCAGAGCCCTGGGAGGGTCCAGCAGGAATAGGGTCACCCCACCGTCCTGAGGCTAGTGGGTCCCGTCCCATCCCATCTCATCCCGTCCCATCCCACACTCACCCATGCTGTCTCTGCGGGGATCCTGCGGAGCGGGAAGCGGCAGATCTGGCCTGGAGGCAGCGTGGCCAGCCCTGCCGTTATATAGGTCTCAGCAGATGAGGTGGGGCCGGCTGACCTAAACTGCAACACTCACCCTCTGGTTGTCATCAGGGCTGGAAATTTATGGTTTGTTTGCCCTCATCTGTAAGCACCTCTGCTCACGCACCAGCTGTTGCACTTCTGTGATAAGAAATGCCAAATGAACCTCAGCAAACAGCACTCACTGTTCACACAAAATTTCGCCAAACTGACAAATGCTCTGATCGGGATTTTTCTTGAGTTTGTTATTACTTACGAGATTTGATGCCCCCCCCCAGCAATGCAACCGCCTGGTTCGGTGTGAGTCCTCCAGCAGCAGCCCCATCCCGTGGGGCAGCCACGCGTGCGGAGGTGCTGGTGCCCCGATGCTAGCGCAGGGCAGGTCCTGCCGCCCTCCCGAGGGGTCCCGTGTTGCTGCTGAAGCTGAGGGTCTGCTGGAGGTAACCTGGGGAGCAGCCCTCGTCGCAGAGCTGGTTGCAGACTCAGTTAACGAAGTAGCTCTGGGTTAAGTGGAATAAATGCTTAATGGACGTTGCGCGGTCCAGTCTGAAGGCAGCCTAGCGAATGGAACAGGAATGGGAGGGGAGTGCTAAGAAGGGCGGTGGCATAGCCCAGAGACGCTGGCTGACAGCTCAGTGACACCGACACAGGACCATGGCGATGTTTTATTGATGGTTTGACACCAGCAGGTGCTGAGCCGCTGGAGCATGTCCCTGCGCCAGACCTGGGATGTTCCGTGGCATCACCCGCCTGGGCTCCTCTGCTGCAAAGCTGGTGCTGGCTGCTCGGCCCCACGCTGCCTTCATCCCCAGGTCCTTCCTCCTCAGGTGACATTGCCAGCTCAGAATAATTGACCCAAAATGGCCAAAGAGAGCATTCCATGCCATAAACACCATGCTCAGTATATAAGTGGGGCTTGGCCGGCGGGACAGCGCTCTCTCTCTCGGTCCTTTGCTTGCTGCTCGGTTTTGTTTCCATGATCGCTGCTTGGGACTGGCTGTACTGGTGTTCGGGGCATTGGGTGGTGAGAAATTGTGCATCATTCATTTTGTATGTTTTAGTATCCCTATATTTTATCATTATTGTCATTTTCCTTTACTAGCCTAGTAAACTGTCTTCATACCAACCCACGAGTTTTCCTTTCTTCCTAATTCTCTCCCCCATCCCACTGGGGAGGAAGAGGGAGAGCAAGCAACCGTGTGGTGACCAGGGCCGAACCACGACACGTGCAGGCCCAGCGGGACGGCTGCGCTGCAGGTCCAGCACATCAGGCGGCAGGTGATGGGCAAGGACCTGCTGATGCCTCCCAAGGCACTGTGTGAAAGGAGGGACTGAAAGACGAGAGGAACAAGGAGGAGACTCCAACCCAGTCCGGAGGGTCTGTCAAAACCCTCGTGCGGTAACGCGTGAAACAAGCTAAACCTCCCCTGACAGACGTGGTCTCACTGGATGAGCTGGCCATCAGCGTATGAGGTACTCTCTCAGACTGCACCCAGCCTGGGCCAGTGGCGTAGTTCAGCCCGGATCGGGACCAGACTACGCAGTCTCTCTCTCACTCCCCCACCCTCCGAGGGAACAGGGAGAGATAATATCAGAAAAAAGGCTCAAGGTTTGAGATAAGGTCAGGGAGAGATCCTTATAGTTACCGTTACGGGCAAAACAGACCTGACTCAGGGAAAACTATTAAAACCAAAGCAGCAGAATGTGAAAGAGAATAAAATAACTTCCCCACACCCCTCCCTCTTCCCGGGCTTAAATTTAACGATGTCAATTATCTCTACCTTCTTCCCTGCCCCAAGTGGCACAGGGGGGAAGAGGGAATGGGTGTTACAGTCAGTCCCTCACACGTCGCTTTACGCCGCTGCTTCCTCCTTGGGGGAAGAACTCCTCACGTTCCTCCCCTGCTCCATTGTGGGGTCTCTCCCACGGGCTGCAGGGGGATCTCTGCTCCTCCGTGGGCTCCCCGGGCTGCGGGGGGATCTCTGCTCCTCCGTGGGCTCCCCGAGCTGCGAGGGGATCTCTGCTCCTCCGTGGGCTCCCCGGGCTGCAGGGGCACAGCCGGCTCCACCATGTTCATCCCCACGGGCGGCAGGGGAATTCTGCCCAGGAGCCGCATTACTGCTCCCCCTCCTTCTGCACTGCCCTTGGCATCTGCAGCCGTTCCTCTCACAGAAATCCTTTACAACCGGCAGGCAGACGCCTCTCAGGGTCTCTTCCCATCCCATCTCCTCTCCACTTCTCGCAGCCAGGCCAGGCCCAGTCAGGCCCAGTCGTTGCCCGGCGGGAGGCCAGAGGGTGAGGGGTGCAAGGCCCACAAGGCTCGTGCCTCCCCCTCTCTGCCCCTGCTCAGCATCTTCACATCTTCTCCTCTTTTTTTTTTTTTTTTTTTCCCTGTTTTTTCCCCTTCTTAAATACGTTATCGCAGAGGTGTTATCAGGGAACATTCTGCTACCAATTGGCTCAGCCCTGGCCAGCAGCGGGTCCACCCTGGGCCCGGCCGAGTCCACTGGACAAAGAGGAAAAAACTTCTAGAAGCTTCTCACAGAAGCTGCCACCGTAGCCCCTCTCGCTAAACAAAACCAACACAACCAGGCTGCTGGAGCAATGCCCGCCCCACACGCAGTGGGGAAGAGCAGGAGGTCAGCAGAGCCTTCCTGAACCCGTTTCTTCTCACCAAGGCACGTGCCGAAGGAAGGGCAGTGCAGGGGAAGGGGTACCGCACAGACGGCCCCCCAGCCTGTTTTTGTCCAGAGCAGCCGCAAACATCTAGGGATCAGGGCTGGCCCCCGGGAAAGGCTGCTGCCTTCAGCCCTCAGCCTCTGCTGATGGAGTAGGCACCACTGTTTGCAGCCCAGCTGTGGGGCTGACTTCTTGGCAGCTCTGTGCGGGGAAGGAGGTCAGGACAGACCTCCAGCTGTCGCAGAACCGTTGCGACATGCTGGGAGCTGGTAACTGTTGGCAAACCATTGCCCGTGGGTTTTACCCTCTTTGATCTCCGGACGGCACACATCTCCCCTGTGCCCTTGGTGTTCACTCTCCTTCCCTTCTGTTTGCCTTCCCCTTCTCCTTTGGCTCCTTTATTGCCCTGCAGCAGTTGGTAGATCCCCAGAAAGATTTAACTCCTGGGCAGGTCCAGTATATTGCAGTTGATAAACGTCCCACAGCTGGGAGGTTTGGAGCACTTTATTTTTTCTCATGAAGATACCAAACCTGAGGACCTCTTTGTGCAATGTTGAGCAAAGAGAAGCCACCAGATGGGCACACAATGATTAACCTTGTCCGTGCAAACAGGGGAGCTGAGGTCCTTTCACAGAGGAGGTGTGCACAGGGAGACACCCGGCTATAAAGGGACGGAGGCCAGCATGGAGATGAGAGCAGCGGGACTGACTGCTCAGGCTCCTGCATCCCTGCAGCGGCATGGGTGAGTTCTCTTTTTCTTCATGGCTCCTTTTTCTGCAGTGGAAAACCAAGCTAAGCGATGGCAGCAGGGGGCCGCAGGAGTGGGAGGTGATGAGTGTCCAGCATCCGCCCTGCTCCTCCCTTTTCCACCCAGCCCTTTCTTTCCAGTTCTCTGCTGCTGCCGCTGGGTTATTCCCTGCATCCCTGTGAACGGCACGCTCTGCATTTGGAGCACTGAGTTTTTTACACCAAACTCAGCTGCAGCGCTTTGAACTATTTGCTCTGGATGCCCTTAGCACAGATTCACTTCTTTCCTGTAAAAATATCCTTTTGCCTCTAGAGCTGTAGAAAAAAACAAACCACTTTTAGGAGAAACATGAGAAAGCGTGACTGCAGGCTGCTGCCCGCTGCGGGGAAGGGGCTGATCGGGAGGGTGACGAAGCCGTTTCTCACCTTACTTCAGCGCTGCAGGGGCAGAGCTGCAGCTCCCACTGCTCCGGGAGTCCCCTGCTCCCGCCTGCGCCCCGTGGCTCTGCCTCCCCAGGTCCAGGCTCCCCCGGGGGCCGGGGGGCTGCCCAGGGGTCCTGAAGGCAACGGGCACTTTCCTCCGCAGGGCTCCAGGCTGGGACACACCGGCTCCATGGGGACCTCATCCTCCTGCCTGCCGTGCTGGCAATGCTTCTCCTCTGCGCGAGCCCAGCGCGTGCAGCCGGCTTCCAGGGCGGTGAGTAGGTGTGCCGGGGGGATAGCCGACGAGCTGCCGGGTGTGGGTGCACCCACGCTGCCCATCGCTGAGCGTGACCGGGCTCCGAGGTGCTGGGTGCAAGTGTCCCTGTGCCTGCAGCCGCAGAAGGACAGCAGCTCCCTGCATTCAATCCTAAGCTGCAAAGCAGGGCAATTTTTGCCTCTCATCGCCAGTGGATAAGAGGTGTTCCCAACGTGTTCTGCTGGTTGCGGAGCGCCCAGTGAGATCCCGCACCAGCAGCACCAGTACAGGTGCCCCACAATAACCTGCCAGCACATCTTCCAGTGCAGGTCCCTCACACCTTGCTCACTCTGCTGCCACAGGGTTCCCC
This sequence comes from Ardeotis arabs, assembly GCA_011801015.1. Lineage (NCBI taxonomy): Eukaryota > Metazoa > Chordata > Aves > Otidiformes > Otididae > Ardeotis > Ardeotis arabs. Next base: position 17,654 of record JAAGAY010148120.1, on the reverse strand, counting down.
GCGGACTGCAGCCGCCTCGCCAGCAGCAGCCCCAGCGGGGTGTACGTCATCCAGCCAGCAAGGTCACCCCCCCGCGTGGTGTGGTGCGACATGGACACCGAAGGCAAGGGCTGGACTGTGGTCCAGAGGAACACTTACACCACCGAAATAACGTGGAAGGAGTCCTGGACTACCTACAAGTACGGCTTCGGGAACGTGCAGGGCGATCACTGGCTGGGCACTGAGTATCTGCACCTGCTGACGCAGCAGGGCACCTACAAAATCCGCTTCATCGTGCGGAACAGGGCCAACGTCACCCATTACGCCGAGTACGACATCTTCAACGTGGGGAACGAGGGTAGCGGGTACCCACTGAGGCTGGGCCGGTTCCTCGGCAGCGGGGATGACTACCTGACCAGCTATCACCCCAGGTACGGGGGCGTACACGACAACATGAAGTTCAGCACGGCCGACAGGGACCAGGACCAGTACAGCGGGAACTGCGCCAACAGCTACGGGGGCTGGTGGTACGACAAGTGCCAGAACGTCCTGCTCAACGGCAAGAGGTACATCTACTGGCCAGGAATTTGCTCAAGCGGTGACTGCACGTCCTCCCTCATCCTGGTCAAACCCACAGATGTGTGCTGACCGTGCCGCAGTGCCCAGCCTCCCGGCAGTTTGTGGGAGTGCTGCCGTCCCCAGCTCAGTGCCCTGTTCCCGTGCCTGCCGACGGCCCTGCGCCAGCCCCGCTGCGTGTCCTGCACTGCCCGCGGCTCCCGCACCGTCACCAGCTGAACGACAGCAGCTCTGGGGCTCAGGAGCGATCGCCCAGAGCCCCCGGAACGCGGGTGACTTCACCCAGTGCTGCGGTGGCGGCCGGCACTGGGACACGGGCACTGGTTTGGGGTGGGCGCGCCCGCTCCTGTCCTGGGGAGGGGAGACAGTGCAAGTTCCTTCCCTGTGCGATTGGTGTGTCCCTGCTTTGCTCAGGCCCTGCTCCCTCCCCGGGCCCCACACGCCCCGCAGCTCTGCTACCCATGGTGGGAGGAATCATCTGCAATAAACCCTGGAGCCAGACTCTGCTGCCTCATGTCTACCAGCCGCCGTGACACTGCACACACGCGCGGGAGCAGTCGAGGTCGAGGTGGTGGAGGATGCTGAGGGGCACCGTGTTTTGGGGGGGGGAAGGCCTATTTGCTGCATCCTCTGTCTGAGACCCACCCCCTCCTTGCTCTGCTCCGTGCCGTGGCTGGGGGAGCTGGAGTCCCAGCCCCATCCTGCAGCAAGGGCTGGGGAGGTCAGGGTACCCCTGAGGGGTGTCCAGTCACCAGGAGGGGGGTTCATGCTACAGGGGATCCTTCCCTGGGGTGGTCCCCAGGGTCCCTCGGCAGCTCAGCGCTGGGTGTGGGAGGGTGGCAACGGCCCAGTGGGGTGGGGACCTCTGGGGTGAGCGGGGGGCCAGGAGCCACGGGGCTCCTGGGGGCATCAGGACGTGGCACTTACACCACCGAAATGACGTGGAAGGAGTCCTGGACTACCTACAAGTAGGTAGGACGTGGCACCATGGCCAGTGCTTTCCCAGCCTGGAGCGGGTGACGTTGGGTGGCCGGGACTCACCAGGAGCCGGCTGGCCATGGGCGACACACGCCTGCGTTTGGCCAGGGAGCACAGGGGGCTGAGGGTGGCCCCTCCTCCCCAGGGAGCCAGACCCTCGTTCACACAATGCACCCCGCAGAGATGGTGCAAGCGTGCTGTGGTGGGACAGGCACGTGGGATGGGGCACTAGCGGGAGCGCTTGGCCGTGTCTTGTGCAGGCTTCTGTGCCACAGATTTTTTAAATAAGAAACCTGGCACTGCCCTGGCACGGCTGCTCAGCCCGGATCAGCCGGTACAAGCACGCTGGAGATTCGGCGTAGGTGTCCGGAGGTTGTAGAATCATAGAATCATAGAATCATAGAATGGTTAGGGTTGGAAGGGACCTTCAAAGGTCATCTAGTCCAACCCCCCTGCAAGGAGCAGGGACATCCCCCACCAGATCAGGTTGCTCAGAGCCCCATCCAGCCTGGCCTTGAATGTTTCCAGGGATGGGGCATCCACCGCCTCTCTGGGCAACCTGTTCCAGTGTTCTACAACTCTCATCGTGAAAAATTTTTTCCTAATATCCAATCTAAATCTACCCCCCTCTATTTTAAAACCATTACCCCTCGTCCTGTCACAACAGGCCCTACTGAACAGTCTCTCCCCGTCTTTCTTGTAGGCCCCCTTGAGGTACTGGAAGACCGCTATCAGGTCTCCCCGGAGCCTCCTCTTCTCCAGGCTGAGCAGCCCCAACTCTCTCAGCCTTTCTTCATAGGAGAGGTGCTCCATCCCTCTGATCATCTTTGTGGCCTCCTCTGGACCTTCTCCAGCTGGTCCATGTCCTTCTTATGTTGGGGGCTCAAGAACTGGACACAGTAGGTCTTGTTTTAGACACCGGAGGTTTTAACAACTGCTGAACTGATGGCCAGCGCCTGTGAAAACACCTCTCCAGCGTAGGTGTCAAGGCCACATCTTCAGCAAGTGGAGTTAATTGAGATTTACTAGGAAATAAGGAATCTGTATCCTTCCCCCACCCCAGCTAACGAGGGAGTGAGAGAAGCCCTGAAGAGAAAGGGGCTGATTATTTATACAGCAGCGAACAGGACATTTTCCCGTGATGCTCATCCAGGCATTACGTTTCTAAAGCACATTTTATTCTCCAGAGCAGGTGCATTTCAGAAGTACAGGGTTTGCAGTTGGCAGTCTGATTATAACGCAATTGAAATAAAAGCAGCTCAAAGGGGAAGCACCCGGCGAGGGAAGCCAAGGAGCTCTGCAGAAGAGGCGACAGAAAAATGTCTCGGCAGCCTGGGCTGTGCCCCGCTGCCAGCCGCTCTGCTCCCCGCCGGGTGAAGAGGGGCCTGGCGCAGACAGGCACCGCCGAAGCCCTAGCAGTAGGTAACGGGTTTGATGAGGATGGCGGAAGCTTTGCAGTTCCCGTTGCACAGGCTGCCCCACGTTATGGCCCCCTTGACGTTCAGCCGTACGGAATAACACGCCGAGTACCACCACCCGCCCCCGTAGCTGGAGGCACAGTTCCCGCTGTGAGTGTCCTGGTCCCGATCTTTTGCGGAGAACTTCATGTTGTCGTGCATGGCGTTGGGAGTCTTTGAGCTCATGGCATCCTCCGCTGTCCCCGAGTACGTTCCCAGCCTCAGCCGGTAGCCCTGGGCCTCATCTTCCACGCTGAAGAGGTTGTAGTCTGCAAACTTGGTGTTGTTTGCGGCATCCCAGATGACAAACCTGACCTGGTAGACCTTCTGCCTGGAGATCTGATGGATGTACTCGGTGCCCAGCCAGAAGTCGGTGTGCACGTTCCCAAAGCCGTACTTGTAGGTGCTCCAGGACTCGGCCCAGGTGATCTCCGTGCTCTGCCGGTTCCTCTGGATGACCGTCCAGCCCCCGTCCGTTGCGTTCATCTCGCAGTAGACCACAATGGGGTGCAGGCCTGTGGGCTGGATGACGTAGACGCCACTGGGGCTGCCAGCGGGGACCTCGCTGCAGTCCTTGGGCCAACCTGGGGCGGGAGAGAGAGAAGAGAGGGCGATTTAACAAGACCCTGTGCAACAAGACTGAGGTGCAGCCCGTAGTCCTCCTGTGGCTGGTTCTGCAGGACCAGGATGTTGATGAGGCCTGGATTGCCTGAGGAGCACAGGTCATGCAAACGCCATCCTCACCTGAGCACACAACGCCCGCGTCCTCGCTGTGCCTGCAGTTGTGCTCTCCCCAAGCCCGATGCGAGCATTGGGTGAGGAGCTCCTCCGCCCCACTGCAGTTAACGTCGTCCAGCCAGATCGTCCCAGATCCGCTCCCAAAATAAGCATTGGTGGGGGCTGACACTGCCTCTCCGCAGCCGAGCTGCCTACACACCACCGAGGCATCTCTCATGTCCCAGTTGTCATCGCACACTGTTCCCCACTCATTGCGGTACCAAACCTCCACCCGCCCAGAGCACTGGTGGGAGCCGTTCACCAGCCGGAGCTGACCTGAAACATGGAAAACAACAGTAGGGAGGAGATTTGGAAATGGGGGAAAGACACCAAAGAAAGCTGGAGCCCAGATCAGGAGGTACTTTCTGGCTCAAGAAGTGGAGTGCAGGCAGTAAGATGCAGGGCCTTTACACCTCTGATCGTGCTCCTGGCTGGGGAAGGAGCCTTCATCTTCTGAAGTCTCCATTTCCAGCTATTGGTGTGCTGTGGCCCCAGAGACCGGGCACAGGTTTGCCACTTGTTCCCTCAGCCAAGCGGACATCAGCCATCCCCTCCCACCACAGCAGGAGCTGTGTTTCACCCTCCTGGGACAGCGAGAACCCTGTGAGCAGGGCTGAGGGTGAGACAGGGGACGGAGCAGTCTGGTGAAGGGTATTTCACAGGAGAAGTCCACTTTTTAAGTTCTTAGCTACGGGACAAGCAAAATAGCTGGGGATGCTGGTGGCAGGAGAACCCCTCCTTTCTTCTGCATCCTTCCCACTGACTGCCCCTACCGTCCCTCCGCAGGGCAGATGTGTGGGGAGGGACAGCCTTGGCTCTGGGGGGGGATCAGAGCAAACCTTCGGGGGTTCTCCACACCTACAGATGAGCAGAAAGGCCTGTGACTGCAAGGTCCCATGTCCACACCCCCCAGCCGTTGGAGGAAGGGCAGGTGACGCATGCCGGAGCGGGTCTCTCTCGCGGGGGCTGCGGGGGGCTCTGCTGGCAGCCTGGGTACCTCCCGTGTACCTACCATTCCCTAACGGGCTCGCAGCGGAGACGCTGTTATTCAAGGCAGCTCGACTGAAGAGGGACAGGCTGTGGGCGCTCCCGGCGAGACGCGGGGCAGGCAGGGCCAACACGCAGGCGAGGAGGAGGAGGAGGGGAGAGCACTGGGAAGCTGGGGGAGGAAGGGATAAGAGGTCAAACAGAGCATCCCACTGTCGGAGTAAAGCGTGCGGTGGGGAACCAGCTGCAGCAAGGTGAAACAGCTGCAAGCCACCCCAGACCTGCAAGGACAGCACGGGGCTGCCTTTCTGAGAGGAACCTTGCAGCCAGACTCCTCCTTGTCCCCAGGCTCGTGCCACAGCCCCAGGTGCCCAGGAAATTTGGGGATCAAATTCAAGCAACCACAAGAGAGCCTTCTGCAGATCAGAAGAAACTTGCCCCAAGTGTTTACCTTTAAGCACAAACTTTAACAGAAATATTTTCTGCCCCTCCAGCTCACCAAACAGCTAGACAGTATGTCTTCAGACTTTCCACTACATTTTGGAAAATTCAAATTAAAAAAACCCCAAGTTGTACTAAGAAATAACAATGTTATTCAACTTAATTATAATAATAGTTATCCCAAGATTAAAACCTGAACGTTTGTTTAAAGATGGCATCAGAGCTGCACCTACAGGGGTTACCGCAGCATCGCACCGCGAAACATCTGGAAAGGGCTGACTCTTCCAGCGGTGCCTCTATTTTGGACACCCCACAATGGTGAACCCGTGATATCAATTGGACACCTATGCTTTTCATACACCAGTAGATTCAATCTCACATTTTTAACACATTTACCCTCAGATTTATGACTCTTCTGGGCTAGAACTAAAGTGCAGTGGCCACCTGCTAGATGTGAACCCATCCTTTCCTCTGAACCCGCCCCTGCTGTGCCGGGACAGAGGGGTATGCTGAGGAGATGAGTTGCTGTGAGAGTTTCCTTCGTTCAACATCTTCTCTGTCCCCACTGACTCGCTGGCATGGGGAAAGCCCCTCTGACCTTCCCTCTGTGGGTCCTGCCCTCCTGCTCCAGAGCGCAGCCCTTATTTCAGCAGCCTGGGTGGGCTCTGCCCTCACTCTGCCTGGACCCCCAGCCCTGCTGAAGCTCTTCCCGACGCGCCCACAGGGATGTGAGGTGTGGAGAGCCCCGTCCCTGCGGCCAGAGCAGCGTGGTGATCGAGTCTGTGGGACGGCCAGCGGGTCTGCACCCCTCGAGTAGGACCCAGAGCTCTCTGACCTGCTCTGCTCCCCGCTGTCCGGGAAAGGGCAGAGCCCTCTTCCCCCACCCAACCCCCCGGCAGCTCTCCTCTGCCCTGCTGAGCTGCTGGGCTGGGCTGAGGGTAGACCCAGGGACTTGCACGTCCTTCTCAAACCTTCTCCCTTGTCCTGGGAGAAGCAGGAGTGTCCGCCCTGCTTTGTCCCCTGTGCCATCATCACCACTGCTTCTGGGAGCCGGGGAGCCCACCCTGTCCTGCTCCCCCACGCTCACACTCACCCATGCCGACTCCGCAGGGACACGTGCAAGTCCAGAAAGTTTCTGTAGATACGCTTTGAGTCACAAGATTTATAGCTCCGCTGTGCCGGGGGAGGAGGGGAGCTGACACCCGTTCTTGCCCCGGCGCGTGCTGATGAGCTGCCGGCGCTCGGGCTGTAACCCGGTCCCCAGCCAGGGGTGTCCACCTGCTCCGATAAGAGCCCTTATCAGGACCTGGGCAAACACAGCCCAGGAGCGGCAAAGGCACCCCTGCCCTTCCCATGTGGCTTTTCCTGGATATGCCACCAGCGGGTGTCTGGGGACATTTGCCGAGCTCCCGCCTGCCAGCTCCGCTGGGCACGACCCTGAGATGCAGCTCCAGCTGAGCAGGGTGCGGGGTCCCTCCCGGAGCTGTGTCAAGGTGGGCAGGAGCTGGATGCAGCAGGCCAGCGCCGTGGAAGACTCCAGGGATGTCCCTGCTTCCCGCTGGAGCAAACACATTGCGTGGATCCATACTGGTCGCAGGCGCAAAGCGCAACCAAGTAATGGTGGCAACATCCCGCTTGTCATGTCTGGGCTTATCCGGGTCAGAGCTAAAGGGTCTGGACCAGTCGAAACATCAGACTGCTCCTGTCAGAGTCTCGGATGAAAGCAGGTATTGCTCCCGGGAGCACCTGGTGCTGGGAAAATCTCCTGCCTCTTCCAACTGAGAGCGCAGACATCGTGTGGTTCACAGCACATCCCGTGCGCGGGGCAGACACAGGCCACCAGCCACCACCGTGCGAGGCCGTGACTGTGAAGGTGAAACGTAAGTTGCGTTGCTTGCGTGGAGAAGTTCACGTTACCCCGAGGTACTCCCAGGGTTACCCTTGGACACTAACCTGCAGCTGAGCCACCGGAACAGAGCAGCCAGGGAGGTAAACAGGATTTATCACAGAGTCACCGAATCACAGAGGGGTTTGGGTGGGAAGGGACCGTTAAAGCCCACCCAGTCCAACCCCCCTGCCAGGAGCAGGGACATCTCCCACCAGATCAGGTCGCTCACAGCCCCATCCAACCTGGCCTGGAATGTTTCCAGGGATGGGGCATCCACCACCTCTCTGGGCAACCTGGGCCAGTGCTCCACCACCCTCAGCATAAATTTTTTTTTCCTAAAATGTAATAGAATCAATAAAGTAGGAGATTTTTTCCCCCACGTACTCTGCCTGTTACATGCCATTTCATAACTCATAACTCATTTCTGCAGAGATGTGACGCTCGGACCGTTCTCTTGGGAGAGATGGGATGCCATCTCGTTCCCAGCATTTCTGTTTCGTGACAGGTCCATGTAAATGCCACGAGTCAGCCAGAACTGCAGCCACTGCGACAGCCACGAAGCCCCGCCGAGCTCGGAGGAATCCTGCCTGAGAAGTCAGGAGTTTCCACCCGCGCAGCGGGATGTCACCACGCAGAGGGTGCAGAGACACCCAGACAAGGCTGAAGCAGCTTCACAGCAGCGTGGAGCTGCCCTAACGCTGACAAAAAGCAGCCCCGGGAGCCACAGCCCCCCCAGCCCCCCCAGGGCAGGAGGCAGCTCCCAGCACCTCATGTCAGCACGGGCTCGTTGAACAGCCGCCGCGCACTGCTAGCAAGCTGTTCTCCGCTGGTTTTATGGACATTCGTTTCCAAACAGATATTTCCAGCTCCCCCTCCTTGACTTTTTCCGTATTGGCCTCTGGAGCATCTGCAAGATGGGAAGTGCTGGTCTCCCAGCTGGGAGGTGTGAGTGGTGTTTTTTTTTCCCAGAAGAAATCTCAAAGCGCTTCCTGAGTAAAGAAAACCACCGATATCTACGCTGTCATGTACCTGTGCACCCACATAACATTTCACCATGATGAACGTGTCACTTTTGGTGCCTATTTCCAGCATCATATACTAGAATTAAGTTTATCTAAAGCAAATATTAATGTGTCGGGAAGATTGAACTCAAAGATGTAATATCATCTGAGTATGGGCAAGAGAGACATTATCTTAGCTATAAACTCCATCTCCACATTCACCAGGAGAAAGGGGCCCTGAGTTCCCATCTCACTGACGGAGCAACCTCCTCCTCCTCTTTGGTTTCAATGGCTTCAACGTGAAGACACCAAACAGCACCGTTTATGAACACTTTGCTGCTCGCTGAGCCCTGCTTCAGAAGCGAGGGCCTTCCTGGTGTATTGGCCTTTGGTTTGGCACAGGTTTGATGAACTTTCCTCCGTCCATCATCCGTTTGCCACTCGGCCAGTTTGCTCTGCCCCAGCCACTGCCTGTGCTCGTGCGGGGGCTCCGGTTCACCCGTCCTTTCCTCCAACACTGCCGGGGAATTTGAGGCCCTTCCAGGCTGCTGAGCAGCGAAAGGGTGGCCCCTGCCTCTCAGGGATAACACACCGCCCAATCTGCTTCCGTCTGCTTTTTTCCAGGCCTGTTTCAAGGATTTTGCTTTCCCCTTCCCATGGAAGCCCAAGCAGGCAGCTGACTGTGTCCCCCTTCCCACTCTGCTGCTGGGACCCACGCGGGCACTGCTTGACCCCAAAGAGTTCACCCCCGCAGGGACCACCCCCACCCCAGGTCATAAATGAGACTGTCAAGGCAACAGACCACTCGAGGTGGGGTGGAGCGAGCAGGAGGATGCTGATGCTCTCCCGCATCCCTCCGGCAGCAGCCAGCACCCAGGGTGACATTGGCGGCCAAGCAGAGCAAGCCGGTAACAACCCCCTCCTGACCCCAAATCTGCACACAGTGGGGATGGAGCAAGTGAAAATGATCTTCCCAACCCCTGCCAGTGAGAGCTGGTGCTCTGAAATGTGCTGTTCATTAAAATCCACCGCGTGCAAAGCAAACGAAGATGCCTAGCAAGCTGTTGTGGTTTTGTTTAGTGAGGGGGGGCCTAAGGTGGAAGCTTCTGTAGGAAACTGCTGGAAGTTTCGTGAAGGACTGTGGCGTATGGGTGGGACCACACAATGGAGCAGGGGAGGAATGTGAGGAGTTCTTCCCCCGACTACGACGCAGCGGCGTAAAACATCGTGTAATGAACTGACCGCAACCCCCATTCCCTCTTTCCCCTCCCTGTGCCGCTCGGGGCGGGAAGGTAGTAGAGATAATGTTCAGTTCGGGAAGAGGGAGGGGTGGGGAGGAGGTTTTTATCTTGTTTCTCCGTCTCATTATCCTATTTCCTGCTAGTTTTAGTAATAAATGAATAGTTTTCCCCAAGTTGAGTCTGTTTTTGCCCGTGACGGTAACTTTAAGGATTTCTCCCTGTCCTTATCTCAAACCTCGAGCCGTTTTTCTTCTATTATCTCCCCCTGTTCTCTCGGAGGGTGGGGGGAGTGAGAGAGAGACTGCGTAGTCTGGTCCCGATCCGGGCTGAACTACGACACAAGCGCTGGGACACTCCCAGCCTTTCTTTTCCCAGCCTGCATGGACTTTCTGCTTCCACGCAGCAATTCCAGAGCTGCATCTGGCCATTGAACCAGGAGACCATCGGCCTCTTCCTCTACAAAAAATCCAGGGTCACCACTGTCCCCTGCACGGTCCCTGGGAACCCAGCGCGGCCCCGTTGGGGTCTGTTCAGAGCGTGTCGTCTGTTCCCAGCGAGCCCAAAGGACAACGTGAGACACGGCAGGGACGAGACAACCACGTGTCACCCGCTCGCAACGTCCCAGTTTCCTCCTGAACGCTCTCAAGACACGATGTGAGCACTGACTGGCGCGGGGGTGAAAAGGGAAACGGGCACAAGCGCTGCAGCAGTGTGCAAACTTGTCGTTGAGCAAGGAGACACATCCGCAGGGACGAAACACAGGGACATCGGAGTGTGCCAGTGTTACTGGTAAAATACAGCTCTCCAGACAAATCCCTCGTGCTCCAAGCCCAAGGATGGAAGAAATAGGATGATACCCTGGGCCATCCTCCAAAGAGGCACTCCTAACACCCTTTTACTTTCAAGCCAGTGGATTTTCATGTGCATCCGCAGCACGTGCAGCCCCGCAGCGACGTGGATGCCAGGTTCTATCAGCTCAGCACAACATCATTCGTTCTACAGTGCCGCAACGCCCGATTTCAGCATCCTCTTCCCTCTGCCCATGGATAGGAAATATTTTGAGGTCAAGGCTACTTGTCTCATGAAATACCTTCCCAGGCACTAGGCAGCAAAGTGACTTTTCTTTTGACCCTGTGCTAATAATTTGGCTACGGCTAAAGGCTTGGCAGGGCTCAGCCAAGCCCCAGCTGCAGCAATTACTGCCCTGTCCTGCTTCTCCCGTCTCAGGAGCCCACGGGTCCCCTCCAGGCTGGCCCCTGCCTTGGGATGGTTTCAGCTGCACCACGGTCCTGCCCCATGGTCCTGCCCCATGGTCCTGCCCCATGGTCCCACCCCGTGGTCCCGTCCCGTGATCCTGTCCTATAGTCCTGTCCCGTGCTTCTGCCCCGTGTTCCTGCAGCGGCAAAAGGTGGTGGGTGGACCTGAAGCAACTCCTCAGCCAGGGCACAGACACCGTGCCAGGAGGAGGCAGCGTGTCTGTTAGCTGGGATCACCAAGCTTCCCCAAAAAGGGAAAACTGATTAAACAGCAGCTTGACGTTGCCTCCTTTCGGCCAATGCTGAGTGCTACAGAGAGCTGGGTGGCTTGGCCCTAGGGTGGGCATCTCCTCGCTCCCCTCATGGAAACACAGAACATATGGAGGAGCTTCCCCAGCCTACAAAAATGCTTCTTTTAGGCCAGAGCAATTTCTTACCAAGTAGGGATCAGCAAAGAGAGGGGAGAGGACCCCTTCTCAAAGAGACCCTTGGGTGCCAAAGGAAAGGTGCTGTGGTCGGGCACAAAGGCCACCTCCAGGCGCAGAGGTGGCCACAGCTCCCTGCGTTTTGTCCACAGGGGCATGAAAGAGGCCTCAGCACCCGCAGGATGCCCGACAGCTGCGAATGACCCCAAAGCAGGATTTCCCCTTGGTGACACCCAGCTGCAAGCAGATACTTCCCAGCTAGGAATGTGGGAGCTGTGGAGCGGGGTTTGGCTGTCGCACGCTCCTGCGGTGCGGCTGCCTGCGCCACGGTGCCAGCCCTGAGCCCCCAGCTCGGGAGCTACTGAAACCTGGCAACAGGGATAGCGCTGTTGGCTCCAATAGTGAAACGGTGACTGAAAATCTGTAAGTGTGTATATTTGTGTCTGGGATGGCCATCTACTGCAGAGTCATAGAATCATAGAATCATAGAATGGTTTGGGTTGGAAGGGACCTTCAAAGGTCATCTAGTCCAACCCCCCTGCAAGGAGCAGGGACATCTCCAACCAGATCAGGTTGCTCAGAGCCCCATCCAGCCTGGCCTTGAATGTTTCCAGGGATGGGGCATCCACCACCTCTCTGGGCAACCTGTTCCAGTGTTCTACAACTCTCATCGTGAAAAATTTTTTCCTAATATCCAATCTAAATCTACCCCCCTCTATTTTAAAACCATTACCCCTCGTCCTGTCACAACAGGCCCTACTGAACAGCCTCTCCCCGTCTTTCTTGTAGGCCCCCTTGAGGTACTGGAAGACCGCTATCAGGTCTCCCCGGAGCCTCCTCTTCTCCAGGCTGAACAGCCCCAGCTCTCTCAGCCTGTCCTCACAGGAAAGGGGACTGAGTACGCTTCAGTGCCAGGGATGGTGCTGCCCCCAGTTGCTGACAGCCCCTCCTGTTTGAGCAGGACCACCAGCCCAGGAACATGCTCCAGGCTTGCGGGTACGGAGAAAAGCTGGAGCCTTTTGGTCCAGTCCAACGGCTCGCTGATGTTGGAAAGAAACTGGACTCCAAGTGGATTAACTCCAGGCTGGCACACCTGGGGGACACCTTGCCACCACCAGCAAAGAGAAAGCATCTGTGGCGTCTCCATGGGATCCGCGCCCATCGCACGTGCTATGTGCCGGGAGCTGGGCAGCGCTCGCTGCCACACTGGGGGAGGGTCAGCGCTGCTGGTGCCGGCTGGAGACATCCCCCAGCAGCCCTGCGTGAACCCCGGCGTGTGATGGGGTCAGGGTTTTCCCACCTCATCAGGTGCGGCTCTGCCCACCCCGCCGGGATCCGGCCTGCCCGGCAGGGACACGAGCGTCACCTCACCACCAGGCAGGCAGCCGCCGCCACCGCGGGTGATTGACTGAAATCCGTCTGGGAGAACCGCGACGGAAAGTTCAGCACAGTCTCCTTGGAACACATCAAAGCGGCGTCAGCCATCTAACAGCGTAAGTAATGCAAGCTGCGCTGCACAGAGGAGCGCTAACGGGATATCGCTTTGCGCCGCGGACAGTTTGATGTATCTGGGCCACTGCTAACTCAATCCTCCCTGAAGCCCCCTCTTTATGACTCTTCTGACTCCAGGATTAATCAGCTCTCTCCTTTTTATCTGAAAGCCACGGGGCCACTGGCTGCCTGCAGCTCCCACTGCGAAGCGCTGCGGGAGCCCACGTTTCCGTCCGGGCAGCATCGGCGGGGACAGCGCAGCCGCAGCCGCGGCCACCCGCCCAGGGTGAGCCGGGCACTGTGGGGTCCAGCGGGCACTGGGGTGCGGGGCAAGCCCTGATCTTGGTTCCTGACAGCACCTTGGGGTGCAGGGGAGAAGCACGACATGACCCACACAGCCAAAGTCGTATTTAGGATCCTGACTCAGGCTCGTCCTGACTTTGGAGCACTTGGTGTGGGGTTGACTTCTGCTAGTCCATGAATCCTCCCCAAAACAAGTCTTCCTTGCAGAGAGTCACAGGGCAGGAGAAAGGAGGAGAAAAGAGACTCTCTGGCAGAGCAGGACAGGGTAACCGGGAGGTCTAAATAGTCATGGGAGCCGACTGAGGAACATCATTGCCCAAGGTGGAGGAACACAAGAGGAAATGCTTTTCAAGCACAGATCCCAAGAACAGCCGACAGATCAGAAGGACACTGTGTCCAGGGATCCTGCGTAATTAAAGGTCCATCAAGGGATGGAGTCAGTGACCCAAAGAAGGGCTTTGCAAACCAGCAGGTCAAACGTCGCCAAGGCAAAGCGCGTGTTTGGAAGCTGCCAGGAACATCATCAGAGCGGCATCTCCCCAGGGGCCCTCAGGCCAGGCAACCGGGGCGTGACCAGCCCGGTGAGACCCACACGCCACCTCTCCCACCGCTCGCCGGCGCCAGCTCCCCAAAGTCACCCTCCAAACACACACGTACCAGACTTGTACATCTTCTGCTTTTGTCCCTAGAGAGGGAAAATCTGGGAACGTCCTCAGAGAGGCAGTTTCATCTCCTCCTTGTATTCAGCTCATTTTCTCAGACAAATCCCCTTGGTTCCACCGGGGTTTACCAGGAGTGGAAGGCTGTTTCAGATGAGTCCAAACACTTCTATGTCCTGTATGTACATCTCTCAACTTTAAACCAGCCTTTTTAGGTGCCAATGCTTTTTAAACAGCCTGCAGCCTGAGACAGGCATCAAAGGAAGAACGGGCTGGTCAGGAGAGCAGGCTGCCTTCTCATCCTAAGTTTGCAAAGGAATCACGAGGTAACAAATTAATTCCCCAACTAATGTGAATATTTCATACTGAAGTGGTTTTCCACCAGTCTGAGGAGGTTTCTGAGTGTGCATTCACACATGGATTTAGTTCCCTGTTCACACTGAGATGGCCTCTGGCTGCTATGATGTAAAGGCACCGGTCTTCAACATTCGAAGAAACATTTGAAAAGAAGCTGTTAGGGTTGAAAAAGTTTGAAGAACCACAAAGTTTTCCATCCTTAAGTAGAAAAGTAGCCAAGGAATAACTGACAACTTCAGTACAGTATTAAATAACCATAAATATTTTCAAAGTTTAAAGAATAAAGACTACAAAGTTTCTACTAAAGAACAGAATTTCAACAGGGGGATGCTTAGAATTGCTTGTGTGATTTAAAGAGAAAAGGGATCAAGAGGCTTCATTTCCCAAAAGATTACGGCTCTGCAGCATGACTCCAGCCATCACTTTCCGGAGTGCTAAGCAGAGCGCTGTGACAGCACTTTCCTCTACAAAGTTCTGTTTCTCCCCTAAAAATAATCCCGAGAAGTTTGTTTTCTTGCTTTGAAGGTCAGATCTTTCCCTAGGTGGTTTCTCATGCCAGGGATCTTCTCCCTTGAGATGATGCTCTTTTTGGTTGATTCTCTTTGGGCCCAGCTGCCTCCAGGTTTAGAAGCCCTGTTGCGGTGTATCTGCGACCTCAGCTCTCCTCGCAGGTGCTCTGTGCAGCACCACGTCGCTAACTCTAACGCTGACGACTGTTTTTCTAGGAGAGCAGTAAAAGGAAGAAGAATTTTGAAAGCGCAGCTCAGGACAGGCACCTGGGAGGCGAGGCACATCAGCTTGTGCCCAGGGAGGTGGCACTGACCTTGTTTGTTTGTCCTTCGTTGAGGTAGAACCTTTGGGTTCAACCTTTTGCACAGCAAACAGCCCATCTGCCATCCCCCCAGGTTTAAACGTCATGTCGTGTGCCTCTCCATCCGTAACGGCAGAGGTAAGTCAGCGGTGACCTGGAGTTAGACCCCAGGTTGCTGCTGGTGATCTCCAGCAGCCCCTGCAAAGGGCTGAGCGTTCCGGGTGGCTCCCAGCGCCCTTCCAGCAACCGCGCCCCTTGCTCAGCTCTGCTGTCCCTCCTCCGAGCAGAAATCCGCCCCTCTGAGAATGGCACCTCTGCCAGAGCAAAGGGCCAGAAAGGTAAATGAGTGCAGGACGAGAGACGGAGTGCCGGGCCGGAATGAGGACAGAGAGCCCGGGGCAGGACACGGGTGACCTGGGGATGCTGGCAAAGGCGAGGGAGGATAGGGAGCGAGGAGAAGCACAACAGCGGCTGAGGGCTGGAGGCGGGGAGCAGGGGGACAGCTGGGGCTCCTGGCAGGGGCAGGGGGTGGGAGTGAGGGAAGGGAAGGAAGGGTCCCGTCACGCACTCGCTGCTTGAATGCTGGAGGCGCTGGGCACAGGGAGCCGATGGTCAGGTGCCATTACAGTTGGTTTGATCCTCATAAGGAAGCTTTCACCTGGCTGTGATCAAAGCCTCCAAACTTAGAGAAGCTGAGGCTGCAGGGAGCTCCCACCTCCAGGTCCCCTGTGGCGACGCCTCCTCGACAGTGACACCGTCCCATTGCTGCGGTTCGCACGCAGGAACACTGTTATGCTGAGCACAGCCTGTCCTCACTGCTGACAGCTCACCACCCCAGTTTTGGTATCTCACAGAAGAGAACGGGCCACCAGCCGCTGCACAGACAGCCCTCTCCTCCCCAGCAGAGCCAAACATACAGCCCACCACCTGCGTTTCCTTGCAAGCCTCAAATCACCGCTCAGGAAACCTCTGGTGCGGTCTGGGGACCAGTCACACACGTTGTCCAAATGCAGGACTGCCATCTCCTGGGCAGCCGGGAAACTCAGTGTGCAACAGCCCCAGGAAAACACCCCGGGATAACGCGGAGGCCGGGTGGCTGAGAAGCCTCCACGATGGCAGGTACTGCCCACAAAGACAAACCCAGCCTTTGGTACTTCAGAAGCAGCTTCAGTAGGAGCTCCAGGGACAACTGACAGCTCTGCGTCCAGCATGTGTTGAACCTGTGCCCTGTGATAAATGATTTAGTCCCAAACAGGATTCCAATTAGTTTCCAATTTATTAAACGAGCAAGCACACAGCGCTGGGTGCGCCGGGAGTCTGCGCCCCACCAAGACGCACACCCCGTTGTTCACGGTTGCAGTATTTATAACCTCCCGCTCCCCCCGCCGTGCTGTCTCCTTTTTGGGAGCTCACAATCTACGTTCACACCGTTCCAACAGGCGCTAAGAGCATGTCTCCAGCCACTATCCAGGTGTTAATTGGCTAAAAGTACAGAAGCAAGAGGCTGGTCCCATATTTGAGTTGTTGACGTGCCCGTGGCCGGCAGCCCCCAGCCCGGTTTCCCACCTTTTGCTCGCTCCCTTGTTGAATGTCCTTCTTATAACCTCGCAGTCCTGCTGAGCAAGTAAAACCTCTAATCATGTTCAACTACCAAGGCAGGAGTGAATCCCGCCAAACACATTTTAATAACTCAAATAAACCTTCCAAATACATTTACAGCTTTAAAGAGAACTTATACGTTACCGATACAGGTACAAAACCATGGGCTTAGAACTACGTACATATCAGGCACAAATCCAGGCTGGGCGGAGAATGGATGGAGAGCAGCCCTGAGGAGAAGGACTTGGGAGTGCTGGTGGACAAGAAGCTCAACATGAGCCAGCAATGCGTCCTTGCGGCCCAGAAGGCCAACGGCATCCTGGGCTGCATCAAGAGGAGCGTGGCCAGCAGGTCGAGGGAGGGGATTCTGCCCCTCTGCTCTGCCCTGGTGAGACCCCACCTGGAGTACTGTGTCCAGTTCTGGAGCCCCCAACATCAGAAGGACATGGACCAGCTGGAGAAGGTCCAGAGGAGGGCCACAAAGATGATAAGAGGGCTGGAGCACCTCT
>JAAGAY010148119.1:38196-53288 GCA_011801015.1 Ardeotis arabs | reverse complement strand
AGTCCCTAGGCTAGCCAAGACTTTATTGGTTGGAAAATCCCAATCATGAGTGCTAGCTGCAAGGGGAAGGAAAAAAAAAAAAAAAGAAGAAAAGAAACAAGGAAAGATCGGGTAGGACAAGCCTGAACATGTTCAGTTTGTCCTTCCTATGTTACAATTATATCCTCATTCCTCAGAGCAAAAGGCAGTTCAAAGAGACAATAAACCCTTTTTAGTCTTACGCTTTGCAGGAACGTCACTGAAACGGAACTGAAGTGGTTCCCAGAGATAAGGCAACAAAAGAAATGAAACCCTTCCCTACAGCTACCCTTCAGTAAAATATTAGCAGAGAAATAGAGGCACCCCTTCACATGCAACTTTAGCATTCATCTGAGGAAACAGGACTTACCTTAGTGGTTTCAAACTGAGATGAATTTAGTATACTGCTCCTCAAATCTGCAGCTGCTTCCTCCCTTTGCGTTACAGGAATATGAGCCCCTGTAGATCATACTAACTTCATGTTATGAGATAGATAGTATTTTATTGTCAGGAAATGTGACTCTCTCTCTTGGGGTACAAGTTAATCAATGCTTCATTGTAGGTCCTGAGAAATTTGGGCTGAAGCACTGTAGACCACAGGATGGGTTTGGAGCGTGCAAAGTGTGAGGGACCAGTTAGAGTAGCCACCAAACAGGAGGTTTTGACCATTTTTCTTTAACCTCCTCATTTGGGCACAAAAGACATAGGCTAACGGAAGGTCAGCCTAAAGTGACAAAGAGAATAAATAGAGCTGAAAGGCAGGGCACGGAGCATGCTCGGGATGGACCTCGGAGGTCTCCGAGGACACATCCACCACATCCTATTTCCCTCCCAAACCAAATCAAGCAAAACTGAAGGCGCAGGGCATAATGATGCCACAGCGAACAATTAAGTGGCAAGGTCAAAATAATTGGATTTGCAACTAAGAACATGAGACGCTAAACAGCCCTAGACAATGAAATATGTAACAGCTGCAATCCTAGACATGGATGGGACAGGGAGAAATAAAAGGTCCCATTATCTATTAAAAAACCGCCCAGAAACCATCAAGCGCTTAAGTTGAAAGCTTACTATAAAGTGAAACAGTAGGGGTTTTTTAAAAATTATTTTTAAATCTAGTTCACCAAGACTAAAACTTTATAGAGTATGAAAATTTCCCTGCTCTTCATCCCGGCTTTGGGGTCTCATTGCCGATGTAAATTTGTGTAACAGTAACAACTTCAACTCAGCACAGAATAGACACCTTTTCTAACCATAACCGGGCTGCATGAGAACTTAATCACCCAACTGGAAAGCCATAAATACTTCAGACTGACTCAGTTTGGATGAGCTGGATTTTTTCCTGCCTTTCACTGGGTCAGGGAATTTCTTTCCACCCTACAGCCCTTCAGAAAGGGGCACATGGCCGAATAAGTCAGCGGTCATGAATAATCAGGGAGGGACTTCTCCAGAATAAGGCATTAATGTGAAAAAGTCTTTCTTCTGGGGTGATATTTGCATGACCGAGGGATGACATAATAAGTCCGCAAACAAAAAAGGCTTTATACCCCCATGGCAGCTTTCGGAACCTCTCTGCACTGGCTTGGTGCTTCCCTTCTGTGCAGAAGCCTTGCATTTTGGGGGCAGGAATTTAAGCCCCATCTGCACCAGGCCAATTGCTGTCTCTGCAGCCATGGCTTTATCTCATTCTTTCCAGCAAACGCAATTCTACAACCCACGTTAACGATGCTATTTTACGGGGCATGACATTTTGCTGCAGTACTGAAGGGATTTATTTCTGCTCTGGGATGCGGGGTTAAGGGCCGGACAGAGCCCAGGGAGACAAACCTGTTTGGGTAGGAGCTCCATTGGCGTATGGCTGGAGGCAAGGCCAGTGCCTGGACACAAGTGTACAGCAACAGAGTAGAAAGAAGAGTTGCAAACGATATTGCCAGACACTTAAAAAGCAGCAGTATGCCAAGATACTCCCCCCACAAACAAACAAACAAACAAACAAACAAAGACCCACTAGGCCCATGTTAGACACTTGGGAGCTGTTGAAAGAGCCAAATTGAAAAGGGGCTGCTGAAGTGCAGCCAGAGGAGTTGCGTGCCAGGATGCATCCTTGTGAAGGCAGCCCAAGTGCGGTGGGTACAGCCAGGGCACCGAACTGCGGCTGGAAACCCAGCCAGGGTGCAAAAGCACAGCAGAGATGCCTTCCATCATGGACAGTGTGCCAGATGTGGACCTCTGCTGAGAGTTAACTGAAATGCACTTGAAACTCTGGACAAAACCCTTTATTTTGCAGGTCATTTGTTTTTAAGGAGAGGGCTGAGCAGTGATCCAAGGAGGCAGAATCGGGTAGTTCAGATCCCTGCAGTGAAGTGTCCAGGGGACTTTCAGAGCTTTGAAGCAGGCCTTACAGGAATGATGGATGCTGGACCAAGCCCAGCCTCCCAAGCCTAAGGGGATTTGCTTGCGACGCCGGGAGTGGGGAAACCATTTCTCACCAGCATAGGAAGTCAAGCACTTGGCAACAGGGGAGGCAGCTCTCCCACAACTCTGGTTATGCAAACAGCTGCCTTCTGCTGGGTTTCAACATGCTTCGCTGCTCCAAAAATAATTTCCTGCTTGATTTGATACCATTAGCAGGAGCACAGAGCGCAGCATGAACGGTCATGCCGCTTCATGCTGGATTCAGCTACCCACCGGTTTCTAGCAAAAGCCCCAATTTCTTTTTTTGGCAGAGGGGCACTATTACGCAGGAGGAAAAGGTAAGCGCGGTGGTGGTGTAATCCCTCTCTTCTTCCTCCACAAAGGGTTTTGACGCAAGCCTGGATGAAAGCACTTGCCACCTTCGTCCTCACAGGCCTATTTCCAGAGCTGAGATTTCCCAGCCCTCACAGCTCGTAACACTTATGGCATATAACCAGCATTCAGCAGCCAAGCAGGAATCAATGCCAGCACAAAGTTCAATGACAAAGTCATTGCTTGCTGGGTGATCAGGAGCTGTGCTGGTCCTGGACAGAGTTGCTGGAGTTCTTCTGTGGCATGAGCACCCCAAAGCTAATATCACACCTTATTTCATTCCCCACTGGATGTCTTTGTGTCCCTTTTGGGGGCTTGCTGGCATAATCCCAGTCCAACCCAGTGCTCTGGGAACAGTAGAACTTTCTGTTCCTAGCTGGACTGGAATTTGGATAGCAAATTTTGCCCTAAGGTGCATCTGATTTCCTGTTCCCTATTCCCAGCCCAGGCATCTGCATGCCCCTTCCCAAGGGCCTGCCTTGGGGGGACTCTTCCAGGGGCCTTCACCAACAGTGCTATGGAAACCTCAAGAAGTATAGAAAGTTAAAGATGCCCAAAGCCCAGCATATCAGCATCACACTCCATAGCCTGTGGACCACTAACCCTCCCAACTCATGGCCTTACACAGGGGTTAGCTGGTTCAAGTGATGTTCAGAAAAAAAATGAAGCAGCAACATAAAACTCAGCATCACCCAGTAAAACAACAGCTGTAAAGTGGGATTCAGAAGCTGATAGCATGTCCACAAAATCAGCATATTTTAAGGCAGTACAGAGTGCACACTGGTGTGAAGGGGGACTTCCCATCAGAGTCTGAAGGTCTCTTTTAGCGTCTGAGGAAGCCCTGTGGGGTTTTCCAACACTACCTGGCTCAGAAGAAGAAATCCTTGACAGTATCAGCCAAGTGATTTTGTGCTGCCTTTCTCCTCCTCCTATACTTTGAAAACAAAGTTATGCAATGGCACTTGCTTATGCCTGTATGTTTTAAGCCCAAAGACATCACGAGGGACCATTTCATCTGATCTGCACCACACAGGCCTTACCCATCTTTTCTTTCCACAATCATTCTTTGAGGCACAAAATAGGTTATGAAAGACACCCCTCAGTCATGATTAAAAGAGTATAAGAGGTGATGAACCCATCACTGCTTTTTCAGTAGCCTGGACAGAAACTAACCTTGGAAGGTAAAGCCATGAAGAGAGAGAAAAGGTCCGATCAGCAGTCCTGCACAGGGCATAACTCTAGGATGACATCTGCAGCTTCCATACATGAGGCAAAATATCTTCTGAGCTGACCCAAATGCCAGGTGGGTCCCCTCCTGTCACCATCACAATGAAAGGGAATAACCCTCTGGAGAAGGTGGCCCCTCAGCTGCTGGAGGACCTGAGCTGGGCAGAAGGACTGGTGGGAAGAGTATGCAAGCCAATTTCCATGCTCAACTGACCAATGTCTGCAGCTGCTGCTGCTCTCACAGCCAGAGGGAGCGCAGATAAGCAGCAGTTCAGCTTTTCCAGACATAGCACAATTCCTGTTTACAGCCTCTGGGCTAGACTTTTCAAAAGAAGGAGCTAGGTGTCTATTCTTGCAGGAAAGCAGGTGTGTAAACAGTTCAACTAATATACCCAGCAAACTGTGCTCTAGCACAGTGAAGAGGGCTAGTGGAGACAAGCCAAGAGCACAGGAGCTGAGGAAGGAAAATACTTTTAAAGAATATGCCTAATTAGAGATGGGCCTGGGCCAAAAGTTCGTATTTGAACACCTGGAATAGCCCTGGGGAGCAGAATTGTAACCTGAACCCAGATCCACATTTTGTAACTCGCTCCTCTCCCAAATGAACTAAAACCGAGCCCCAGACCCAACCATCAGACAGTCTGAGCTGCTGGTCTCCAACAGCCAAAGCCTAGAGATCTGGCTTTCTATTCTCAACTGGGTTTTGGCCAAGCCATTGTGCTTGGCTTCTGGTGCCCTCTGTCCCTCTTGCCCCACGTTGCCCAGAGCCCCCCCAGGGGCCCACTCTGCCCCACTCTGTGGCTAGCTGTTGCTGCTTAGCAGCATGCCCTTGCATCACTGACTCAAGGTGGAGGTGCCCGTTCAGTGTCTGGTGGCACTTCTCCATTTGCTCCAGTGGCCATGGCATCCCCAGCACTGTGACCAAGCCCTACTTTTCACTGCTCTACCTTCTCCCTGCCCTTGCAGGCTACAGCTGCAGCTCTGGGCCAAAGCAAGAAGCCTGCCCCAACACAAAGCCAAGTGGCTCCACTCATGCCTGCAAGCCAAATGTTGACAGTGACACTCAGTTTTGTGTCAAAGCCACAGAGTCAGGGCTTGTTCTGAAGGGCAAGCCTCCATGGTGGGGAAAGCCGTCCATGCCCTTTATGAGTCCTTGCAGAAGTGGCAGACTGCCTTTTCTCCCTTACAGCTCAGTTCTCTAGGACAGAAAACTAAACTTCAACCACACCTTACCGTCTCTTTTGAATGTAGATTTTCTTTATAGTAGTATCACATTCAGCAAAGAAAGGTCAGCCCCATCCCTATAAAACTGCTCTGTCATGGGCATGTCATGCATTTCAGACAGCTTGCAGGGTTGACTAAACATTTACTTTGGGATGGCTCATTTCCAAAGTCCAGAAATAGATCCTCATCTACAATAGAAGAGTGCCCGGGTGTGCCATCAGATGGTTTTATTGCCCTGCTACAGCATGCCATTTGCATTCCTGCACTTTCCCCCTCACAGGATGCTGCTGCTGTCCAGCACCGAGCTCACTGCCATGTCCCCCTCTCAGGGCAGAGCTGCAGATAGGCAGGGCCTTATCTCCTAGCTGGATCATTCCTGGCAGGTATTTGGCACTCATTCTTGCATCATCTGACCTTGGGTCCTGTTAGGCACGTGGCTCTTGATTGCTCTCCCTTTCCCAGTGGGCACCCAGTCTCTCACCAGAACAGAAAGGGATGAATTGGCACAACTGGAGAAGGGCAAACAGGATTTGCTCACACTGGATGCTGTAATAGCCAAGGCAGTGTTTGTGTTCTAGAAACCTTTTGGACCATCTAGCTCCACGGCTATTCAGAGCAGCTTTGCGCCATGGACATACTTTTCTAGCTATTGCTATTTCCCTGCCACAGCCGAACCTCCATCCCCAAGAAATGAAATCATTAGAAAAATAATAATCAGGCTTTAATACAAAAGCACAGGAAAAACTTTATGAATTCTTCAAGGACCAAGAGGCTCCGTCTGAAGAGCGCTTGCCACACAGCACCCAGGCAAAATCAAAATGATGCAACTTTTGGTAGGGTGGACAGATTACAATCGGGCAACTAGACATTTCAAACAGTGTAATCGCATGCAATAAGAACATGCGTGGGTGCAGTGTGAGGCGTGAGCCTGGTGTCACCAACCACAGGCTCCTCTGGTTACCCTACAGGAGTTCCTCAATAAATGGTTTCAATTTTTTTTTTTTTTCTAAACATCAACAGGTCCATCTAGAAGTAGGTCTCTTTCTGCCAGGAAAAGTAATTCCTGGAAGACTATGAAACATCCAGGACTACACTGGAAACCATCAGTCAGCAGAATTGATCCATCATCTGTCTCACATCCAACTGTGTCTGGACAGTCGGAAAAGGGAGGGGAAGAAACCCACCTCACACAATACAGATAATCTGTTATACAGCTTTATATCAGGAAAGGGCCTTTCTAAGCTTCTGTAGGAAGTAAGCTTAAACATCTGGCACATGAACATCTTCAGCTTAAATAACCATTACTGTCTTTCCACATTTTTTTTTTTAAAGTCTGAGAACAGCATCTAAGCCTTTGGCCTCCTGTAAGCATTGCTCAGATGCTCCCCAGATGGCTTTTCTAAGGGGGATTTCTAATTGTTTGGGTTCTTTAAAGAAATATCCTGCAGGAATCTTTTAGGTTTCTAGAGGTTTCCTTCCTTCCTCTATAAATTTCTTTACCCAGAGCTTGATTTAAAACCAAACTCAAAGGAAACACTTCCAATGACTTCAATATGTCTCAGATCACATACCCTGGGGTAAAAGAGAAATGAACCAAATCCCATAAAAATAAAGATGGTGCAGATTTCAAAAGGATTGACAGTGAAGTTTTGTAAAGAAGTAATTAGTCCAAAAGTTTCAGACTAGAATATCAGGGAAAAAAGGAACACTTAACGAGACTGAGAAAGTTAATACTGCATACAGATCACAAAGGATTAGGTGTACAATCCCCTCTCCACCAAGAAAAATAAATTAAAATCAAAGCAACAATTGCTGTAATAACAAGCAAACAAGAAAACCTCAGATGCTCAAAAATATCCAAAGTTTTCAGATCCTGAACTACCCTAAATGGACCAGATTTGCAAAAGTGTTAGATTCCTGTCCTCTGAAAATCCACATCAGACATCCCCAAAGTAGGAGACTGAAAGAAAATCCCAGTCATTTCTGGAAAGTCTGATCGCTGCGCTTCTGCTTTCGAGGACAATTGGAGAGCAGAGCCGAGCCACTTACTTGTTTGTAAAGCAAAGCAAATTATTCTGATGAACATACAGGGTCTGTGTCTCTCCAAGTCATCCAAGCTACCTCCCAAGCAATAGTTAATTACAATGGGACATGCTACTCCTCCACAGCTGCTGCTCCATATCCCCCAAAATGGAACACAACCCTATAGGACATGTTGCCCTGCCTCCAGCAAATGCCAGCGGGGCAAACTGGGAGTGCTTCTGCATGTGCTCTGGCACAGACCCGCTGCTGGCTCAACGCACAGCGCTATGTCCCATGCACTGATAGACCCTCACTGTGGTGTCCAGCCTCTCAGACCACACCATTAGCACTGCCCTCCTCTTGGATCAGCATCTCTGCTTGCCAGCGGTGCTTACGGGCATTTGCTGCACCACTTGGCACAGCACAGGGCTCATCTGGAGCGGTCCAGAGCTTGCAACCTGAACGCTGCAGAGGACATTTCTAATGCTGGAAATAGCTTCTCCCTGGATTGCAACAACCCATGATTTGTCAGGTTAGAGAGATGAGCCAACAAGCACTGGAGTTAGCCTGGAGATGGCCATTCAGAAACTCCTTTGCCCTCTGGCTGCTTTCACTGCCTGGATACTTCACATACCTTTGGCTCTCGAAGGCTGGCATAGTGGCTGTGAGCAGGGTTTCATAAAGAAACTGCAATGAAATGAAAACCCTGGGTGTGGCCGTGGAAGCTGGTATAGTTCATGGAAAGTTCACACCCTTTTTATTTCCCTCTGAGCACCCCATCAAGCCACCTGGCCTTCACCCAGGACTACGATGAACCAGCACCACACAACAATGGGGTGTTGCATCTCCCCATCCACCCAGCAGCCTCCTGCTCATCCCATCCATCTGGCAGCGACAGCCAAGAGGAGCACCAGGAAGGGTTTAATACCCGAACTCCTCCTTTTCCACCTGTCCTCTACAGCAGCCGTATTTCAGGCAGGAGGAAAACAGGGGAGAGCAGCAGCAGTGGATGTGGTGTTCCCCTTCTTTTCTCCGCCACAAATGAAGGTCCATTGGAAATGCTATTTCCTTCCAGCCCAAGCCCCTTGATGCCCCAATCTTGCTGCCCCAGATGCCCCAATACATCTAAAAGCACTAAGCCTTACTCCTGCAGAGCTTCACCTCTCAGTTCCCCAAGCCCTAATTCCTCCTGGTCTAGCCTTCACATGCCAAATTGGCACATTTCTGTTCATCCCAACCTTCTCTCCCTCCCTCGTCTGATAGTCCTTCCTACACAAGCACCACATCTTTCCTGCCCCGAGCTCACCACAAAGCTGGGTTTGTTCACCAAAGCACATCAGAATGAAACATAAGCACGATCCTTTCAATCTAAAGGATTAGGAAATGTAAAGGAGAGAGCTGTCCATACGAACGTGTGCGTGCATGACTAGGGTAAGGCTGTGTCACCCCACGTTGCTCTCCAGGTCCCTCTGCTAGCTCTTGGGCTCAGCTCTGCAGTTCTGCACTTCACCTGCCATTCTCTGGTGGCTCCACCACCACTGAGCTCTATGGCTGGCTGAGCATGGTGTTTTCTGCTGCTTTTCTGAAACAGCAAAAGGCTTGCACTTGCTTTTGATAAACAATTAAAAAAAAAAAGAAATAAGTAAAAAAAATGGGATGAGAGTTGTGCTCACAAAGACTCTGCCTGCCCAGGACATCAGGGGATGAAGAAGAGGATACATCTAGGAAAAACTGGACGCGTTCCCCCAAGATAATAGATATTTACATGAGCACATCTAATGACAGAGAGTTTGCATCCCAAAGGATACATAATCTAAATAGCAATGTCATAAATGTATTGGGAGAGGGAAGGAAAAACCATCTCATTGCCCATATTATGCATGAGGAACACCAGTGCGGAGGGATGGGATGACTTGCTTGCATCACAGGAAAACTGCAGCAAAGCCAAGTCCCAAATCCCCATTCAGGGACTTAACTACAGCCTATTCCATGCTTTCTATTTTCTGTTTGCAAAGAAAACAGTATTTCCCCAGATTTCAGTCCCCAGTGATACTGCTGGATTTGCTGCCCAGTCGTGAAATATTCCAGGAGTGGGCAAAGCAGATGAAGCTCCAGTGAGTCATGAGCAGATACTGCCTTATTGTGCAACCTGTGCAGCAAGGGTCATGTTCAGCGCTCTGACGCCTCTGCTAGAGAGGCCAGACCTAAAATATCTTGTGCCTTTCCATAAAATTCCAATTTTGGGTTTTTTCTTTCATTTTTTTTTCATTTTTTACACTTATTACTTGGGGCTGTTAATCTAGGCTTGACAAGAAAAATCGGCCACCAGTTCAACACAACCTTGCAGGAACACAGCTAACAACCAACCAGGCAGGGCACTACGCGCACAGAAACCCAGCGCGTTCAAAACGTCGGCTGAGGGGAGCGGTGTTCAAACATCCATAATTGTTTAGCAGAGGCAACTTCACAAACACACATGCTTTTGATTGCGATCTAGCCACCACGTGGGCAAAACAGGGTTTCGCTCACCCACCGCCCCCTCACTTTCTGACTCCAGGCATTGGGCGGCGAGGCAGGGCAGCCTCCCCTGGCGCACAGGCGTGATGAAAGCTGGAGAAGGCAGTGGGGAAATTTCCTTAGCTCCCCCATGGATATTTTTTCTGCCTTTATTTCCCAAATGTCTGTCTGCCTGCCTGCTGGGGTAACTGCTGTCAATCCACAGACTAGGGACTAGGCAACCCCCATCAGTCCCCAAACCTCAGCTCTCCATCCAAGCAGCACAAACCAGCCACACAAGCAAGTTGTAGATGCTTTCTCCTTTTTTTTTTTTTTAAATGTCTTTTCATCATGGTTTCCCTGGGAAAAGGAAGCAGCTAATCCGAAAAGGACAGAGATGCCCAGGAGGAAGAAGAGTGCTGTGGGGAGAAGGGGCAAGCGGAAATCCCCTGAGAGTTGGCACAGCCACGCTCCCAGCCCTCCCACCAAATCCCTGCAGAAAGCTAAGTGGGAATGAAGGTTTTGAAGGAAAATGGGGAGCTCCTGACAAGGCTGAGGAAGGGGCTGCGAACCAGCACCCTATTAGCTCAACCCAAGCTCAGCTCTCCACAGCCATACCCCGTACAAACCCCTGGGGCAACCAGAAGGCATGGGCTCTCCCTCCCATGAGGTGCTGGCTTCTGTCCTGAACCCCACTCTTCCTCCCTTGGGAAAGTGCCCCACCTATGGGTGAAGGACCAAAGAGGAGCTCTCAGCCCCATTATCATGCCTCCCTCCACTGAAGTTCAGACCACAGGTTGGAGGGAGAGGATGGAAGAGACAGGTTTACCAAAGGTGCGCAAAGGGGGAACAAGGGCGCCTTTGCACTGTCAGTTGGTCTTCCAATGCATAAATAGGAGAAAGCCAGTGGACCAAAACCTAAAATTGGTGGCCTAGGAGTGGTAGGTGGTACCAAGTAGAGGTTTGCAGGAAAGAAGGGCTGGGGACAAGCTTAGTGCAGAGCTGTCTGTTGCATGAAGGCAGCACAAACAGGAGAAACTGCTCACAACCTGCATCCTGGTGACTTCTGGTATGTTCATGACCCAGCATCAAACTCGAGGACTGTGACCACAGATACAATGTGTTGATGGCCCGAGCTACTGCTTTGGGACTCTGATGTTAAGCAAGCAGAAAGCTTGCAAGGCAGACTGTTCCCTGAGCTGTTTCAGGCCTGCTTCATGAGGAGGTAAATTGTGCTGTAGAAGTGTCTATACCTCTCCATCAACCACACAGAGTTCGAACAGCAAATTTAGGTGTAGCTGTCTCCACTGTAGATGTCTAAGACTAGGTGGACTCCACCCAAAGTGCACTTAGGCATTTCTCAGGAAAAACAATAGATTAAACAAGTCATCAGAACCAGAAAGCTCTGGTGCTAAGGTTGGAGGAGAGGAGAAAAATGGCCTAGACCTGAACTCTGAACCAACAAGTTGTGGAGGGATGATGTGCATGATTCTCTATCCAGACCTGATTAACATAGACCTTACAGACATAAGCTTTGGGACTACGGCTTCCAAAACTACGATTGTTGTAATGCAGAGTAAATGAGAAAAAAGAATCTCTGGATCCTGTTTTGTTTTATTTTTCACAGAAGGCCACAACTGAGGCCCTCTGCACCTTCCCTAATCCACTAGCTCCTGGACAAACAGGTTGTTTGCTATCCCCTCCTCACCTCTCCAATGGCACCACAAAGCTCAACTGATGGGGACAGACCACACTGCAGCTCGTGGATGACTTACTAGCAAGCAGACACCCTCTCCCCAATGTCCCTTGATACAAAGGACAAAGCAATGCCTGTACCAGCATCACCAGTCCATGCTGCTTGGCCGATCCACATGATCCCAGGCAGAGAAATACCACAGTTTCTGC
This sequence comes from Ardeotis arabs, assembly GCA_011801015.1. Lineage (NCBI taxonomy): Eukaryota > Metazoa > Chordata > Aves > Otidiformes > Otididae > Ardeotis > Ardeotis arabs. The sequence goes on along the minus strand of JAAGAY010148119.1, from coordinate 41,609 downwards.
TGGAAGGGAGCAGGAGCAGCTCCTGGCAGCAGAATGCCCTGCTTTGTCCCAAAACGGAGCACAACCCTCTCACCCTTTACCATGTTCCCACCCACTCTCCCAGCACCCAACCTTCAGCCCTTTCAACACCCACAGTCTTTCCACTCTGCCACGAAGCGATGAGAAATTCCCTGCCAGAGGACATTGTTCAAATGGTTTATTGAGAAGAAACGCAATTCCCTACTCTGGGCGAACAAGCTCCTTCTTTTCCCCTTGAGGAAGAAGGATAATAACATACCCAGGGAAAAAAAATATATATCCCCAAAGCCTGCTGTAATAATATTAAATAAGAGACCAAAGGGGTTTGGCCAGGAAAATCCCAAGTTCAAAAGAATAATTGCTGCAAGAGATTTAAGCCTAAAGCTGAGTCACTAAAATGAAGAAACCTCTCCTTGTCCATAGAAAGCACACAAATCTTGGGTCATGCAGCAAAGCTTCTGTATGTCCTTGTTAGAAAGAAAGAAGAAAGAAGCCAAATGTAATTAATCATAGTCCCAGAAGAAAGGATGAAATCTCTGTAATTAGCTACCTAGGCTCATCTTTCCACTTTTGAAGACTAATCCAGCCTTCTTTCACCCTTCACCCACAGCGCTGCCGCCACAAAAGCCTACTACAAAAAACCGCACTTCTCTCCAGGGGTAACACTCACCTGCAGCCTGTGGTCCCCTAACAACTTTTCAGCAAGTGTACAAGGAGAGGGGAACATGTGCAGGGAGCAAACAAAGCTCCTTTCCTTAGTCATCTTTTGTGGATGAGCTGTGACTGAGTTTGCAGACTCACCGAGAACCTGGAGCCCTCAGTTGAACTACAGGAGTTACTCTGAAGCCAGATATTTTATGTCCACAATCCTGATCCAACTCATCAATGACCAGAAAATACCTTTTTTTTTTTTTAAGCATACAGACATGAAAAGGCTTTCCAAATGGTTAAGATTACAATTGCTTGTGTTAATAAATTGGCTTACAGCTGATCCTCAGGCAGTGTAAATTTGCCTGTCACCCTGCCCAGAGAAAGTATGTTCTTCACAGCTGTATGCACTGTTTGTACAGAAGTGAGTGGACAGGGCTATATATTAAGAGCAAGGTCTCCAGCAATTAAATTTAGTTGCATGAAGGCAGCTGGCAAGTAGCTCCTTGATTTGTGAAAGGCAAAGCCACATTTCACAAATGAAATATGTCCAAGTCTGACTAAAAGTCACAATTTGCTACAGCTTCATTCAAAGTTTTGGAAAACATAGGGAAAAAGTGTAGTACTTCAGAGAGAGGAAGAGGAAGGGCTACAGTTTAGGAGCAGAGGTCAGGATCCAACAGTGAAAAAGTCCTCTATGTAAATCAGAACAAGCCATTCAACTTCCCTGCGGCTCCCTTGATAAATAAGGGTTGACAAATATTGTTCCAACAATGAAAACAACAACAGACCAGCTCTTTAGGCTGAGTACATCAATGGTAAATGCAATACAGTGGAATAATACCAAAATGACATCAGCTGAGGAACTGAGACAGATTTCTACCCCATCTCTTGTATACAAACCACCCGTCTCTTGTATACAAACCACCACTAACATATGAATAATGCTGTCAACAACAGACGGGGAATGCTGGCCAACTTTGTGGTCACAGACAGTGAAGAATGCAGTGTGGACAGAAATCTCCAGCTTTGCTCTTCCAAGACATGGCAGAAATGCTTATTTTCAAAGGAAGGAGATTGGGTCATTTTTCTATGGAAAAAAAAAAAAAATGAAGCGATTATGCAGCTCCAAGTACAGCTGAAGCCTTCCTGTACAAATGTGGGAAACTGGGAGGGATGGTTAACAGCCAGTCTGTGGGATATGGCAACAGGGCCAGACAGCCTTTGGTACGTCCCAATGCAACACCCACTCCTTTCCCTCCAGGTCAGTGCTGCAGACACAGCCAGAGGCACTGGGGGTGCTCTGGGGGCTGTTTCATGGCACAGAGCTGTCTTTGTCTGCTCGCAGGGCTGAACTACCACTCACCATCAGTCTCAGCCAAAACACTAAATGCGTGAATTGCTCCTCCAGTCCTTGCACAGAAACCTGGCAGAGGAGCTAAGCACAGTGTCAGAGCAAAGGTGCCAAAGGTGGCTACCAAACACACAAGGCAGCCTCCCCTGTGCACTTCTTCAGCCTGGAATTGCTGTTTACAAAATCAAGCAACCCTCTACATGTCAGGGTGGTCAGAAGGGTCCTGCCAGCATGCTGGGCTTTGTCCCTTGTCAACGGGAATTCCTACCATCCTTCCAGCGGGATGCACAGATCCTCGTGGAGAATACCAAATGCTGCCGACAGACAGGCTGCTTTCCCCAGTCCAGCTACGGGACAGAAGAGCAGCCCCAAAACCACTGCGATGGGATGCTCTGGTGGCCAGGCATGAACCGCGAGTCAGAGCTGCCCTCCGCTGGATGCAAGAAAAAACAACCCCCTGCCATGGGGAAGGCAAAAGCTACGTAGCTTTTCATGTGCGGGTCCCTTACTTTCCCATAATTATGGGCAACATTCACTTTTCTCAGCGTTATGCTGCAGGAACAAAATGTAAGGACCAGAAGCTTTCAAAATAAGCAGCAGGCTGGGGAGTCTGGAAGCATCCTGTCGTCTGACAGCACCAAGCCCCGACATCCAAAAGCCAGATTGCATTAGTTTCTAACTAATTAACTGAAACAGAGGGTTCTCTCCCACTGCTGATTTTTTTTTTATAAACCAGTGACTCATGCACACGCTGGAAAGTGAGACCCCATGCATTTTTTTTGCTAGATAACAATGCTACTTGAATGCTGTTGTTTAAATACGGGCATATAACCAGAGATTAAGCTGACAATTGAGGTAACATTTACTTTCATACAGTTAAGCCATAGAAGGGATACAATCACTGTATTTGATTAAAAAATAATACTTATTAAAACCCCACTCAACCATCAACATCTATAAATACTTTAAAATCCTGAAAGAGCTAATATTATGTACAACCTCAGTTTTCATTTTATGCCACCATATGACAGCTACAAGATTAATCCTCCTAGCCAGCCTTGTGTTCAATTGGCCGACAACAGAACAGGCACCAACCCCAAAAGAATGCAGGAAAACCTTTGTTAGGTTTCAAGTCAGAGGAAGAAAACTCCTGAGGTCGTCTGGAGCCATTAATTTGACCAAGGTACAGCAGCAGAGTTTTCATGGCCTGCTTCCTAAGGTTGAGGTCTTCTACTTAATTAACCTCGGCAGAGATTTGAGACACAGAGCGGCATCACCGCAGCGCCCGAGCGGACGCACAAAAAGGGTTCGGAGAGGAGCGCGCCACGCCAGACACCGCAACCGAGCGGGCCCCACGCGAAACGCCCAGGTGACGTGGCACCATGGCCAGTCC
>JAAGAY010148119.1:11299-38169 GCA_011801015.1 Ardeotis arabs | reverse complement strand
AGACCGGCTATAATGCTCGCAAAGGCTGGGAAGGAAAAAAAAAAAAAAAAAGTCATTTCCACGCTAACCTGAATCTGCAGAAGCAACTGTCCTTAATAAAAGAAGCAGAGCAACAAAAGCGCTCAAAAGTTCACAAGGGATTATTTCTGCCTCCACTCCCCCCACGAGAAATGCTGGGGAATCTTCCAGGAAGATTACAGCCACCTACACTTCCCTGCCTGCAAAGTTCTCCGGCACACCACACCTTTTGAGCTTCCTTTACTAATAATGAACAGAGAGGGGTAAATTCAGTAAAACCAGGCATTTCTTGCCTACTGCAGTGCATAAGAGAAGGTGGCAGCCCACTGCGAAGTGCCAGGCTGTGGAAAGCAAAGAGGGAAGCGGTAGGTGTGTGCTTCATCTTGCTGTGACAGTGCTGGACCTCCTCACCCTCTTCCCCTACTCTCCCAAGCTTGCTTTCCCCTTTCCCAAGGTCTCGCTGTATATTGAGCATCCCCAAGCACACCAGTTTCCCCACGAGTTTCACACTGCTTCTGATTTCCACTTCTCAGTTGTACAACACCATTTCCTAAAAGCAGGCTATGCAGTGCTCACTGCTTTTCAGTACACTTAGCTGCCAAGAGAAGACAACACGGAAACAGACAGACTCCATTTCTCACTTCAACTTGTTTTTAAGCCCATTTAAGTAGACAGAAGATGAGATTTTTCAACAAGGTCTCCTTAAAACCAGTGGGAGTAGTTCTTTGTAGCAGTATGGAAAGCAAAATTTTGAGTTCTGGTACGATCCTGTACTGCCACCAGCAGTAAGAGATCATCAGAAGCTGAGGGAGAAGGCAAAATACCCCTTAGCATCCCTCAGTGGCTGCAAGAAGGCCAACACCGAACAAGCGTGTCACTCACCCAAATCTGGTGGAGAGGACACCTCCCAGGGCAGAGCCGATGATGATGCCTATTCCAAAGCAAAGACCCAGCTTCCCCAAAGCATCAGCACGTTGGGAAGGAGTAGTCAGGTCTGTAATTACCTTCTGAGCACCTGCAGGGAAAAAAAACCCTTGAAAGAAGCTTGCCACAAGGTCTCAGCAGTGGGTATACTCATTTTTAGGCCACAGAAATTATGCCTGCTACAAAACAGTCCTTGCATCCCTGGGGCAAATGCTCGTGCACACCGCTGAGTGGAATTGGTTCAGCCCATCAGTTGTAGGAAATAAAAACTCTCAAACCACTCAAATAAACCACTTCACAAGGGGCAAGAAGAGGCTTAACACCCTATCAACTTGAGTCCTCTCGCAGGAGTTACACAGACTTCTAGCAGCTAAGGGCTGTTTATGGTTTTTACTAGAAATATCTAGGAAAGGCCAACAAAAGCAGAACAGCTTGGTGGGTAATGGAAGGTATTTTTGTAATCACATTTCATTTTGACCAATATGCTAATTTTACCAGAAGAAAGGGAAAAGCTCTCCTATAAAATATCCTGGTTGCAAGAAGGCCACAGAGAAGTTTGGAATAGCACTGCTGGCAGCAAGAGATTGTCACCTGTGTCTGGATGGTGAAGTCCAAGCAATTTGCTCAAGATCATACAGGAGGATGGACCTGGGACTACAGGTTACTAGCCTTGCTAATACATGTGCTGCTTCATGTTCTCACAATTTCATCCCTGATGACCATTAAATGTTCCTCCTGCCTTCCTTCATGCTGTTGAGCCTGTTGACTTCCAGCAACATGAGCAAGAAGAGAGGAATCGGGCAGTAAAAGCCATTTGTAAAGCCACTCAGCCCTGACCAACCTTACCTGGTAGCCCATGCATGAACACTGCTGGCAGCCTGGAGAGGAAAAGGAAAGGGATGCTGGCAGAGATGGACATGAGCAGGAAGAAGGCACTTCCAGATGCACAGGAGAGAATTAAGGCTGCTCGGGTGCCAAATTGGTCTGCAAACCTGGTACAGAAATGGTACAAGGTTGTCAGAAGGGGGACCATGCAGATCATTACAGGCGTGATGCACCCAGATGGGTGGAGTTGCATAGCCAACTCACTCTCATTTATCTGCCGTGCAAAGTGCTGATCAGATTCTCAGAAGTGTTCAGTTCCCAAAAGAGGACTAGATATTCAGAGGAGCTCAGCTCACTGGGTCTGAGCACTGGACAACCTCTCTTTATTGCTGTCTACCAGCAATACAAAACTTTGTCAAAAAAACCAAAAGAAGACCCCCCCAGAAGCCTTGCCTGCAGGAGGACGGCAAGGACCAGTGCTGAAACACCAGCTGCTCACCTGGGATTGCAGGCACTTTGGTGTAATAGGGGAACATGCCAGCAACTGCCACCGCTCAGCCTATTTCCAAACCTCTCATGAGCACAAGATAATATGTGCTTGCTTAAGTCTCCTCCTCTGGCATTTCAATGAATAAATCCCTGGAAACATTCAAGGCCAGGCTGGATGGGGCTCTGAGCAACCTGATCTGGTTGAAGATGTCCCTGCTCCTTGCAGGGGGCTTGGACTAGATGACCTTTAAAGGTCCCTTCCAACCCAGACTATTCTATGATTCTATGAAATGTGGTTTATCTCAGAGCTGCTAAAGACCAGCCACAGGCAGAGGCAATTACAGCAGCTCAGCTCAGTAACTCATTCAATGGTATCACTTCAGAGTGCCCTCAAATTTTACTCGGTAACTCTCAGAGTTGGTTCAGACCAGGGAATCAGACTAGCTAATTTTTTAGTTCAGGTTCAATAGCAATTGAAGTTATTCCCATTCCTTTCCAGAGGACATTCAAAGCAACATTTCTCATTCAGCATCACTTAAAGAAAATATAGTTTTCTACTTAGGTTCAACAAAGGCTTCAAAATAGTGACTCAAATTTGCTTGTATTTGAGGAAAAACTCCAAACCAGAAGGATGAGGTTCTGATTCAGGTTTTATTCAACTTCAATATATTTTTAAAAGCTAAGTTGGGAAAAGTCAGAGAGCACCACAGAAAAGGTTCTGAGAAACTGGGACTAAGATGACCATAAAACAGGCCTTAGGTAAAATTTTTCACTCCGATTCTTCCTTCCTTCTTTTTATTGCATATTACAGTTAGCAGATGAATGTTACCTTGCATAGCAATTAGTTGTGCTTACACTAAAAGAAACAACAAAATAAAAAATTGCCAAGACTGGTGTACAAAGCTAAGGATAAGTAATTAAAGGGTTTTGTGTAAAGGAAGACATACAGGTCAAAGCTTCTCTGTTTACATGAAAGCCAGGGAAGTTTATATTAGCTGTTTTTAACCTAAAGACCATGAATCACTAGATAGTTCAAGGCTGTTTTGGTTTTGTTCCTTACAAGTAAATTCAGTGCTTCATCTTCTCACAGCTGCTTAACAGCATCAGAAGAAGAACAAGGAAAACTGACATAAGCTACACATTTTTCTCTCTCTTATCCCACTCCTTCCTATTTTCTCTTTATCTGCCTTCACACTGAGATCAAAGCAGCCTCACATCTTGGAAAATCCTTTTTATCTCAAAACTACATTGCAAATTTTGGCTTCAATCTGGCAATATACACCTTCAGTCCCGTCCCATCTACACCAGTGGGAGTAGAGATCCAGATGGATTCTGGTTTGCCATTTTCCTTCCCTTCAGCATCTCTTTTGGACATTAGGGAATGACATGCACAAAGGAAAACCAGATTTCAGATGGCACCAAGTCCAGAACAGAAATATTACTCTAGTTTTGTATATGAATAGAAAAAGCATTCAAATTGGGCCCTCTGCACCATCTCCATTCTTAGGAATGCATTTTCTTCCAAGCTGCACTGGAGAATTTATTGTTACTGTTATTAATTTTAAAATGTGTATTATGGTAGTGTCCAAGGGCTTTTAGAGATCAGATCCTTGAAGTGAACACTATCCTCAATTATTTCATTGACAGCTCTACTTAATATCAGCAAACATCCTCCTTTTCAGGTTTCCCAGTCACAAGACATTTCTAAGGTTACCCATGGCTATAAAACATTTGCAGGATTAAGCTGTTAGGACCTGGGCTCTGAGGACTCTGATGGTTTATGCCTGTTCCCAGTATATTGTTATGCTTAAATGTGTGTCATTAAAACATAGCTAAGTTAACATAAAGGCTGCTTCTATGTTGCGGTATTTCTCATTATAGTATTTATTTTCCCTTTTGCCCCTTTATGAAATTTTCAAACATTTCAACAGGACCACAAACGAGAATGAAATGATTTTTTATTAAAGTATAAAAATGTCTGGCCTTTGTCAGCTATGAAAAGGGTAATGAGAATTGTTCTCACTTACCTTCCAAAAATGGGACCTCCCACAAGCTGGAGGACACCAAAGGTTGTCTGGAGGTAGCCAAACCCCACTGAATCCAAACCTAGGCTCTTTGCCAAGTACTAAAAAAGAAAAAAAAGAAAAAAAGAAACCCAACAGGTCAGGGGAAATGAAGTATGCTATATTTCTGAATAAAGAGCTTAATGACAGTGTGGAGAGGACTACAGCTCCAAATGAGCACTTCCTTCAGTCCCCCATCCCTACAGTTGAAATCTTCATTGGGTCAGACACAGGCTGCTTAATAAAGACCAAAAGTCTCCATCCCGCACCATCCGCTAATGAAGATTAGGGGGATGTGATCAAAAACCATCAATTTTGCACCAGGTGATAAATCTGAATCACCCTTCAACTTGCAGTCCAACACAGTTGAACATAGAATCATAGAATGGTTAGGGTTGGAAGGCACCTTCAAAGGTCATCTAGTCCAACCCCCCTGCAAGGAGCAGGGACATCTCCAACCAGATCAGGTTGCTCAGAGCCTCATCCAACTTGGCCTTGAATGTTTCCAGGGATGGGGCATCCACCACCTCTCTGGGCAACCTGTTCCAGTGTTCTACAACTCTCATCGTGAAAAATTTTTTCCTAATATCCAATCTAAATCTACCCCCCTCTATTTTAAAACCATTACCCCTCGACCTATCACAACAGGCCCTACTGAACAGTCTCTCCCCATCTTTCTTGTAGGTCCCCTTGAGGTACTGGAAGACCGCTATAAGGTCTCCCCGGAGCCTCTTCTTCTCCAGGCTGAACAGCCCCAACTCTCTCAGCTTGTCTTCATAGGAAAGGTGCTCCAGCCCTCTTATCATCTTCGTGGCCCTCCTCTGGACCCTCTCCAACTGGTCCATGTCCTTCTTATGTTGGGGGCTCCAGAACTGGACACAGTACTCCAGGTGGGGTCTCACCAGGGCAGAGCAGAAGGGAAGAATCACCTCCCTCGACCTGCTGGCCACGCTCCTCTTGATGCAGCCCAGGATGCAGTTGGCCTTCTGGGCTGCAAGGGCACATAGCCAGCTCATGTTGAGCTTCTCATCGACCAGCACTCCCAAGTCCTTCTCCTCAGGGCTGCTCTCGATCCATTCTCCGCCCAGCCTGTATTTGTGCCTGGGATTGCCACAACCCATGTGCAGGACCTTGCACTTGGCCTGGTTGAACTTCATGAGGTTGGCATGGCCCCACCTCTCCAGCCTGTCAAGGTCCTCTGGATGGCATCCCTCCCTTCCCTACTCAGCTACTGCTAAGAGGGAAGAGGTAGATTTTAAGTAGCCTTCCTGCCTCCAGACCCTGCACCTGGGGCAGCCCAAGCACCACCCAGGAGATGACTGTGGTAAGGTCTTGGAGCTGTTGTTTAATCAAGGAAGCCAGAATCAAGGCAAGCACAACATGGGCAAAATATTGCCTCTAATCTGGATGGTACAACCACAACCTGAGCCTGCAAAAAGCACAGATGCACTCCTTGAAGAACCACCACCCTTTGGAGTTTTTTTATTTAAAAATTGTATGCTCAAGGGACAGCTATTTCTGATTCATGTTTTTGTTCTGTGCCATCTGCTAAGAATTGTTTAAAATGCTCAGGCAAGTTCAGCTCTCAGAAGGTGGGGAGGTGCCCTGGTACATGCTTTGCCCCCAGGTCCCCAAATCCCCTGCAATTGATTGTTGATTGATTAAACTGATCTCCCATAAACAAACTCTCTCTCAGCCTACAGGCTCAGGGCATTGTGGGCTGATTTAGTCCCAGAAGAAAGGAGCACTTTGCCTCTGGAGGCACAAAACCAGCAGAGAGATCTCCCAAAAGGCACGGGCTCACCAGAGACAGAGGTGGACAGGCATATCATAAATGCAGGAGCTCACAAAAGCAGGAAGGCTGCCTAGTGGAAAAGGACCTGAAGGTGCTGGTCGACAGCCAGCTGAATATGAGCCAGCAATGTGCTCAGGTGGCCAAGACAGCCAATAGCATCCTGGCTTGTATTAGAAAGTGTGGCCAGGAAGTTATTATCCCTTTGTACTTGGCACTGGTGAGGCCACACCTCGAGTATTGTGTGCAGTTTTGGGCCCCTCACTACAAGAAAGATATTGAGATGCTGGAGCGTGTCCAGAGAAGAGCAACAAAGCTGGTGAAGGGTCTAGAGAACAAGGCTCATGAGGAACGGCTGAGGGAACTGGGGTTGTTTACCCTGGAGAAAAAAAGACTGAGGGCAGTCTTTTGCTCTCTACAACCCCCTCAAAGGAGGTAATAGCAAGGTACGTGTTAGTCTCTTTTCCCAGGCAAAAAGTGATAGGACAAGAGGAAACTGCCTCAAGTTGTGCCAGGGGAGGTTTACATTAGATATTAGAAAAAATTTCTTCACCGAAAGGGTCATCAAGCACTGAACAGACTGCCCAGGGAAGTGGTTGAGTCACCATTCCTGGAGGTATTTAAAAGCCATGTAGATGGGGTGCTTAGGGACATAGTTTGGTGGTAGACTTGGCAGTGTTAGATGTATGATTGGACTCTAAGATCTTAAAGGTCTTTTGCCACCTAAATGAAACCAGACAGAACAGTTCAGTAAGTGAGAAGCAATGATTCCCACTCACAACTGGTTTATTACACCCTCAGAAAAACCCACGTCTGATCTGAAACCTCTGATTTCTGCTGCCTGCCTGTTGGGTCACTCTCCCACTGCAAGCAAGAAGACACAAACTACGTCAGCTTCACAAAGGGCCATCAGGCAGAAAAAGGGCTCTAGGTGCTACTGCAGTACAAATAATAAACCAGCTTTTACTGCCCAGACATACACTGAACACAGTCACAGCCTGCCTGCTAGGTAGGCATACAGCCCTCTCTTGCTAGAAACTCTCTTCTGACTTTGCTGGAAAACGACATAGCCTGGCATTGAAGGCAAGAGGTGCTGTGAAGCAGACAGTCCATACTCACGGGCATGACTCCCAAGTGCATGAAGAGGAACGTCAGCTCCAGAGTTGCAATCAGGTAGGCAACAAAGATCACTTGTCCCCTCTTGACCTCTCCCAAGTGGCCGCTCTCCCCCAGGGTCTTGCTCCTCATTCCTGATGCTTCTTCCTCACCTCCAGAGCTGGCTTTTGCATTCATAGCGCTCACGGAATGACTTACTGCAGGCTGACGGGATGAAAAAGGACGCAAAGGTGCTTTCTAGCTGGGAACGTGGAGCATAAATAAGGTGCAGAAGCTGTGCGTACCGTTCAAAGCTTACAGTGTGAAAGGTGCTGAGTCAGTATGCCAGGGATTTATTTTTTCATTCGTTGTTGTTTTTTTTTTCCTCCTCTTTGCTTACTTGCCAGGCAGGATCAAAGGTAACCACACATCAAGCCATAGATCTCATTCTTCAGCCTTGTATCAGGTGGGCTCATTGCTTTGAGAACTATCACAACAAAGACCAGCTCAGAGTCCCAGCGGGGTGAACACGGACATTGCCCCAAACAAGAACACGTGATCAACTCTTTAACTCTTTCACTTCTTTCACTTGTATTGTCTCTGGTGGCTTGGAACAGATGACTGTTTTAATTCTTCATGAAAGGCTCTTTGATTTTATTTTTGGAGGTTGCAAGCGAAGCTTACAGCAGAACAGCTATTTCCAAGTCCTACCTGCTTCTTGCAGTAGATCTATACAGATCCTGGAACAAGCATCAATCTTACACACAGTCAGAGTTGCTCTCATCAACACCTCTAGCTGAGCCATCTTCCCTCATTCACCAGGTGCTGCAAACTTATAGAGAGACTCAGCTATCAAATGTTCACATGACCCACTCAGACTACAAATTACCAGTCAATGCCAAAACCATTTTTTAAAAAAAGTATTAAATCCACACAAGTCACGACACTGAGTGCAAACTGGGGAATTAAATAAACAAGACTCATTTGTCCTTCAGGGGTTTCATTTGTTTGTTTGTTTGTTTGCTTTCTTGGGAGTTTATTTGGTTGTTTTCTTGCCTGAAGCCTACAAGTCTGGTTGAGCATTATATTTATTTTAAAAAGAAAAAGAAAGCAGAGATCCCAATGTTCTGATTTTGTAGAATCACCAGACTTTTGGTAGGAAGGGACCTCAGGAGATCTCATCCACTCTCCTGCTTGAACGTATCAGCTCAGCTGTGGCTTTGAAAAACTCCAAGAAAATAGATTTGCCCTCTTCCTGAGTATCTGGGAAAGAAGTTTTTCCTAATGTCCAGTCTGAATTTCTCAAGCTGTGGCTTGTGGCTGTTGTCCCTCATGGTATCAGCTGCCACTACCAAGAAGAGTTTGGCTGTGTCATTTCTGGAGCTGCCTTTCAAGTAGTAGCAGGTGGCCGTTAGATCACCCCAGACTCCTCTTTGCCAGGCTGAACAAGCCCAATTCTCTCCACCTCTTTCAAGCTGATGTACTTTAGACTCCTGACCTTCTTGGTAGCTCTCCCCTGGGTCCAATCCAGTTTGTCCACAACCTTCTTGAACTGGGAGGCCCAACACTACGTGAGCCTCACCAACACCAAGCAAAGGGGAATGACAACTTCCCTGGACATCCTGGCCATGCTCCTCCTCAAATGGCCCGTTACATGGTTTGCCTTATTCCTGATGAGCATGCGTCATTGGCTCACACATCATTGCCATCACCCACAGTCCTCACGCTCGAGTTGCTATGCGTCTAGCTGGTCCCCAGCTGGCATTGATGTAGGTGGATATTCTGCCCTAGGCTTGGGGTAAATTGTCACCACTTTCAGCTTGTTGAAAACCTTGAGGTTTTGGTTGATCTGGCTCTCACATTTCATGCAGACCCTCCAGCCTAAGGCTCCATCATTGACCATGTCACCCAGTCCCTCTAATTTAGTAACACCTCTGTTCAGAAACGGAAGCTTGACTTGCTGTGGAGGCTGACACAGACACATCAATCCGGGGACACACACAGACTTTTGCTGGCTTGGATCCAGAGTGGTTGTCAGGGCTCCCAGGCTTCCAACCAAGCCCAGGAAGAGGGAACTGTAAGATCTCTGGATGCACCATTTTATTCAACACATGCCAACGCAGAGCCGTGGGATTTGGTGAGGGCTGCCAGGCTGTACCTCCTGGCAAGGGAGGAGGAAGACCAAAGGTTTAATGCTTCACCAGAGGCGGGTACCATATCGCTGAAGGCTGTAGAGAAACAACCTTTCACAAACATAGCCAGAGCATGAGTAAAAAAGCACCTTTAAAGAATGAGTTTCCAACAGGAATACCAGCATTCAAACTCACAATGCCCTAGAAGTTGCATTTGTTACCGAAGAAGGAAGATTACCCAGCATGTATCCCAATTTAGCAAAAGATCAGTCCTCAACATTTGGTTCATCTCAGCGCAAAACAATGGATTTGTCTGCACTTTGAATGTCCTGCAGCACAGCACCAACATCGTCATTCCCTGGTTTGTGCTGGACAAGCACAATGTACAAATTACCAGCATTGAATAGAAGAGTAAAATTAATGACAGAACTCTGTTTATGGAGGTTTTGAGACAACCAAAAACACAACTCATGCAAATGCAATGTAAAACACTGCTTACGGGAAACCTTACTGACTTGGACTTGAAAAGCGTCAATATTTTGACTGGTGAGTTTGTCTCAGCAGCAACTGAAAACAGATCCCAGCAAGGCGACCGAGGGAAGCAATGACTTGCAGACGCAGCCACTCTCCACCAGATATGAGCCTCATCTTGCCCGGGGCATGCAGTGTAGACAGCTAACCAGCCAGATGCTCTCACTCAGATTTAGCTCCTTTTTACTGGCATTGACAAGAGAAATGGAGTAAAAAACCACTGGAGTTTAATTTTCAGCCTCTGGGGCAAAAGACACAGTTCCGAGAAGCAGGGACTTAAACTCGGTGCCTGGTGTGGAGGTGACCACGGAGAATGAGCTACGATCACCAGACTCGGCTCCTGTACATCACTGGATGCCTCTCGACGGCTCAGTGCCCAAGCCTGCTCCTTAGCATCCCAGATCAGGCTGCAAGTAAGACAGTGCCCTGGGCTCAACTCAGCAATCCTCTTCTAGCAATCGTCTCTTTGGGCAGGATTGTTTATCTCCCTATGCCTGTGCTTTGGCACGAACAGGACAAAGGGAAGAGAGTGGCAGTTTTAAGTCACCTTTACAAGCCATGAGCCAAGCCATGTCCATACTGTTTTGGCCCCAAGGACACAGGGATGAGCTATATTCTCCAAACTTGGCCAAGGCACTGGCAGCCCTGAATCATCTCAGTGTCCTGCACAGGAACTTGCACTTTCCTGACTTTCAGCACCTAATTTTGCCTCATGAATCATCAATCTAGGGGCTAAACGTGGCAGCACGAGCACCGACGGAAAAACAGCCAGTGTGATTGACACAAGGCAGATCCTCCTCCTCCCCTGACTGAGAAGCCAATCTGAAAAAGTCTGCAGGCCCCAAAGAATGATGGAGATTAACTCTGTTCCCAGCTATGCACCACTGAACATTGTGTTTGTAGCCATCCACTTAGGGGTCAGTTCATCTATACCAGTAGCGATAATGCACCATTAATGACAGATGGCATAGGCTGGCATTGCATTTTTATCTAAAGGCTCCTTCTGGCTCAGTTACAGACTACACCATGGGTAGCACTCAGTCTAAACATTAATTTAAAAACTGGAGAGGAATAGGTTATGAATAGGAAATGAATTTTCCTGAGTAGGATAAATAAACTTGAAATGGACAGATATTCCAGGGAGACTACAGTGAAAGCAAGCAAGGAGACAAATGTCTTGTGATGAAACTGCACATTAGGCCATTAGCTATGTATTAAGCCTTGACATGTATTCTCAACATTTTTGGAGTATTTATAGTTGCCTTCCCTGGTATATCTTTCCTGAGGCCTATTTATCTGGTGATCTCTCAAAAAAGAGAGTGGGAAACCTGAAAGCATCTTTAAAAAATATATATTATAAAGACTTGCTTATGTTACTTGGGCAGAAATCTTTTCTCATATCACTGGAAATGGAAAGCAAGGCCAGCATATGCATGGGGAAGGTAAATCCACCCACAGCAATACCAGCAGTTGACAAAGTTGGTTGAAAAAAAGATAAATTGTGGGGAAATAAATCCCAAATCCTTCTCTCAACTTGTATTTTTTTCCACAAAGGAAGCTTAATACAATCTGTAGCAACACGAGGTACCCTGGGTGGGAGTCACCTGTCTGCAGAGGGTCAAAATAATCTTCACAGCCTCGAAAGAGCCTTGAAGAGGGATAGAAGTGCAGATGGTACTGCCCAGCGATGAGGAGCATCTCTCAGGCCTCAAATCCTCTGTGAACACAAGCCAGCAGCTCTCTCCAAGTACACCAAAAAAAACAGTGGGATGAACCAGTTTGTGCTCCAGCGCAGATCACTCAAAAATGCCTTGGGGACACGCACCCACACCTATGGCAGGCACGAGAGCTGGCTGGAAATGCCAGGGAGGGGATTGCTGCCTCTTGGGTCCAGCAAAGCTTTCATTTCTCCTTGCAAAGAGAAAATGCATTTCTATGGGCTGTGTGCTGCGAGGTTCCAGGAGGACTTGACCTCGGGGGACATCAGGTGAGACATGAATAGTTATGAGCATACCTTCCCCACCTTGCAACAGCATCACGAGGCCACTGCACCAAAACCAGTGAGGCATGCAGATATTCAAAGAGAGGCATAAAAAACATTTAGAGAGACACAGCCTTCAGGGAGCTATCATCCTGGGGATGTTTCTTAAGCTTTATAACGCGAGAAAGGAAAGGGAAGAAATATTCTGAAGTGATTCCCCAATAGTGGGAATGCTGGATTGCTGTAACAAGGGAAACCACTCAACATCAGCCATGGTTGGTGGGAGCCGTCAGATCCACAGGATCTGGCCCGATCCCTCTCCTCCCCCAACCCCAACACTGAGGGAACTGGTCTCATTTGTAGTCTGGTGAAAGATTTATACAGTTAAGCAAATAAGAGCATAGACAGCCCGGTATTGCCAAAATTATGTCCCATGTTTGTTGACTGATTTATTCCTTTGTCTAATTGTGTTCACAAAAAAAGCAGCTCACTAATGAATGGAAAAAGACTCCACATGGCCAGCAAAAAAAAAGCCATGTTTAGTTTACAAAATAGCACAGTCTTCAGGGATTTTCATAAAAACTACGGAGACAGTCCAAATCGGCAATGAAATCAGATTCCCAGTGGCTGCTGAACTCTTTTGGCCCTTTCTATGTGTGTATTAAGTTGCAAAAAGCAATTATTTATAATTTGTTTTTATAAAAACGCTGGTGCACTTATTCTGCCTGGCAAATTATTTTGTGAAACGGGAAAGGCTATTGTTCATTCTTTTGGTAAAGTCTTTGTTACTTAGCATATTAAACTGCAAATCATGTTTTATCTGAAACATGGCTGGTTATTATTAACTTTTTAATGGTAGAGCCCTAAAGCTCCAGCTAATATCGAGGCCTTGTTTGGTGCCCTGCAAACAAAAAGAGGTTGAGACTCAGACAAGGGAAAGAATTAGATCCTCCTTGTCTTGCAGATGGGACCCTAACAGACAGAGGGGTTTAATGACTTGCCTGAAATCACAGAGGAAGTCTGTGGAAAAGGCTGGAGTCAGACTCCATCATCCTTTGGACTCCAGTCCCATTGTTTAACCACAGGGCAGTTACTCCTCTCTAATATTCTGGAAAAAATAAACCAAAAGAGAACATTTTTTATGCTGGAATTTGACAACAAAATATGCAGATGAGGCAGAGACTGTGTCAATTGCAAAACAGTTTTGGAGAAATCCTGTCGCCTGAATTCAAGAGACGTACATCAAGAATAACATGACCAAATAGGAAGAAAAAGCTCAGTTCTTTGTACCCATCCAGTCTCATCGGCTCCAGCAGGACCTCACTAGGGCAGGAGCCTCCTGTGCCTGCTCACACCAAGTGGCACTTTGCTTAGGATGTATTTCATCCTAGCCAGAGGACTCACCTCTAGAGTCATCTCCCAGGTGCTGCCACGGCTGTGGCCCACCTCTGCCCCAAAATCTCTCCTGAGCAAACAGAAACCCCTCATGCTTCAACAAGCAGCTGCCAAGCGGTGCAGAAGGGCAGCTGGGCTGCCCAGAGAGCAGCCGCAACCCTTCTTCGAGTGAAGGCATCAAAAGCCAACAAATGCCACCAGCCTCTAGTGCTCTGCTATACTAGGACTCAATGAATCAGCCAGAAAAAAAAAATTACTCTTCCCATAGCAAAAGCCTAGGTCTGCTGTGTGAGCTCTCTCCTGGGCAAGGGATGATCGCCCACAGACTTGCCATTCTTCTTCCTGATGCTCAAGCCACACTTGTTTTAAGCAAGTGTGACATGGCCATCTATGTAGAAAACTGTGATTAAAGGAGTGGTTATACCATTGGCTGCTGAGCAGGGTCCAGGCAAAACCGCACAGACTAATAAGTGATGGTGACGGCCCAGAAGTGATGGATACTTCTGCTGCCTCTGTGGTTACGTCTTCAGCTTACTGGCATGTTGGCGTGACCGACCTTCAGACATCTCGCTGCTGGATAACGGATGAAGCCTTGGGCTCCAAGATACACACAGCACATTGGAAGTCCAAGGTTTATAGCCAAAGAATATGCTAGATGTGACAAAAACGGATACACACACACACAAATAAAGCCTCATACTTAGCCTGCAATATGCAATATTTCATTCAGCTGGTATTATACAGCCACCTTCTGGAATCACAGCAATGTCTGGAATGCAAAAGCTGTTTATCATTTAAATAACATTTTAAGCCATTATAATTTATATGAGAATTGTAACTGATTGGGGCTGCATGGAGGTTGTTGTTGTGGTTTGCCATAGGAATGCTGCAGATTTCCTCTGCACACATTACATTCTGCACACAATGGGAGCCCCAGCCATTTTCAGCTAGTCTCAAGCCTCCTGCATTTACCAAAACATTTTCCTGTGTCAGAATCAAACAATTGCCTGATTTATAGCTCTTAAGCATCTGGGAGACCACCAGCAACACAAAATAACAAGAATCTCTCTGTTGGTTAGCCTTCTGACGAAGCTATACAAGCACAAACAAACAAAGGATGTGTATTCAGTGTTTCTGGTAATGTACATTTCTGCATGAAGCAATTAAAGAAGGGCAAAGCATGTGTCTGTAAAACCTTGCACATCCCGGACACGGCTTCCCCACGCAGAGGAGGGTCTGTGTTACATCCTCGGACAAATCCTTACCTGCTGAGGGCCAGGGGAGACATGTCCCCTCCCAACCTTGCTCCGTGTGGCTGGCTGGTTTCTCCATCTGGACTCATGACCTGCGTGGAGCAAACACAGGATGTGGAGGAAAGGGGACAGGTGACCCTGTGCCCAGCTGGCTCCATTCACTACATGAGTGGGGGACAACCCTATGTTGCAGATATTCAGTGCCTATGGATGAAAGAGGTGGGGCGAAGGTATCCATAGTCACACAGGCTGGATTTGTTAGCTTCTCAGAAGTGGTGAAATGCGCAAACATGGCTAGACACCCCTTGACGTATCTGGGCTCGAAATGCCTTCCAAAGCCTCACCCAAGGTGCTTATTTTGATCCATCTAAGCAAACCCCTAATTTCAGCTGAAGGCTTGAATGGGATTTGTAAAGTCAGAGCAAACTCCAGAGTTGCAAGTTGGAGCAGAACATGCACTCCTGCCTGTCACCTGGGAAAAACAAAGTTTTTAAAGCTCTAGAAGACACCAGCCCGTGGAGGTATCCACTCTGCCAGCCACGTCTGCATCCCCTGCATCGTCAATTAAGGCTGTAGCCAGGTCTGCTTGGGGAGAACGATTACAATCTTGATTTTAGTTAGGAATATAAGAGGGATGACAGTCCCAAGACTGCTGGTTTTTTGTTCAAACCACTAGAAGGCTCTGGAGACCCTTGCCTGTCCTCCTGGCCTTCCCAACTGCCTTCCACTTGAATTCACCTGAGACAAAAAGAAATTAAACCTCCTTTGCTGAAGGTAGAATTTCCTTGTGGGCTTCTTAGTGCTGAGGTTGTAGAGAGGACCTACTAATGGCTCTTGGGTGGGATATCAGGAATTTTCACAGCCGTTTGAGGAAAGTGTTCAAGCTAATTCAGTTAAACCAATGTTGAGCAGTGAATACAACTCCAGCATGGACAGATAGAGAAGAGGTGGAAAAGTTTAGAAGACACATCCCTACAGTCAATCTATCATATGAGTAAGTCCCACTTAAAATACATCTGAAACTTTGCTGTTAAGAGGCCAGCACCTGCATGGTACCATTCACTTCTCTTCTTTCCAGTTCAATCTCTATAGGTATGGCATTTCTTCAGAGCAAAGGAGGAGGATGCATTCCTAACATGTTGCAGGTACATCTGACACACAAAAAAAAAACCCCAAACCTGCTAAATTGTATCTTTAAAGCACTCTCTCAAAAGCTCATTTCTTAGAATAATTCTTCAGAATTATTTTTGAACAACACCAGGCACTATGAATGAAATCTGTCTCTCTGTAAAGAATGAGACCATACTTTGCACATTGTTAGGATCCAACCCTGGCATCAGAAGCAATTTAAAGTGGGACATGAGTGGCACACAGAAGTTTTCCTAAGACAAAATCCCTAAGAGCTATTTATTTCTTAAAAATATTTTAAAATATTTTTAAAGCTTGTCCACAAGATCATAGAATCATAGTCTGGTTTGGAAGGGACCTTTAAAGGTCATCTAGTCCAACCCCCCGGCCACAAGCAGGGACACCTTCCACTAGACCAGGTCGCTCAACGCCCCATCCAACCTGGCCTTGAACACTTCCAGGGATGGGGCATCCACCACCTCTCTGGGCAAGCTGTTCAGGTGTTTCACCACCCTCATCGTAAAAAAATTTTTCCTTATATCTCGTCTGAATCTACCTTCCTCTATTTTAAAACCATTACCCCTCATCCTATCACAACAGGCCCTGCTAAAGAGTTTCTCCCCATCTTTTTTATAGGCCCCCTTTAGGAACTGGAAGGCCGCTATAAGGTCTCCCCAAGGCCTTCTCTTCTCCAGGCTGAACAACCCCAACTCTCAGCCTGTCCTCATAGGAGAGGTGCTCCAGCCCTCTGATCATCTTTGTAGCCCTCCTCTAGATTCACTCCAACAGGCCTGCGTCCTTCTTATGTTGAGGGCTCCAGAAATGATCGCAGGCTGACAACCCCCCTGACTCTTTGTCACTGAGAAAAGGTATTAGCACTTGCCATGGACTTACCATCAGAGAAAGAGAGACCTAGACCCTTCCGCAAGGAGCAGCAAAAAGCATTTATGCCCTGGAAGAGCACAGAGAGGGAATTAGTGCTTCCAAACTTGCCAAAAGACAAGAATTCGCCAGCCCAAACCAGAGCTGGCTGCTGTTCACAGGAGGGCAGGATGATGGCTGTGACCAGCATGCGCTAAACATTTTCTGTTGCAATATTTGGTTTTGAGGCTTTTTGCTTTGATATTGTTGCCTAATTCTAGGCCATTCCTAAGGCCAAATGCAAGGCTGGCATACAACAGCAATGCCTGTGTGGTCTTGGGCTAGACTTGCCACTGTCAGTACCATTTGGCATTCATTAATTTTTTCACACTTTGGAGAGGGTGGAAATAACTCAAGAAGAGCTCACTTGGAGCGTTGCTCCCTGGTTCACATGTTCCACTTCTGGAACACACAACTCCCTCCATTAAAGTCTCCGTGCACTAAAATCAGGATCCATCATCTGGCTTTTCCAGAAATCAATCCAACCCGGTTGAGAAACAGTCTTGACAAAGCAGTGATTGAGGAGTTTGCAAATAATTAGGATATTTGAAAAAAAGAAAGAGAGAAAGTACCACTAGAAAAAGGGGTCTATTCCAGCTCATTTTTGTAATCCTACAAGCCAGCAATGGGATTACCTCTGCCATACAGGGAGAGCGCTAGGAAGAAATTCCCCTAGCTTCCTACCTTGGTGGGTCCTGGAGACACCAACCTACTCAGCAGCTCTGCCCAGGCTCTCTCCTCATTACCTTCAAGACAAAACAATAAAGATGATTTATTCCTTTTATTTATTGCCCAGCAGAGCCAAGGGATTGGTGGCTTATATTCCTTCTGAGCCTCAGCAATTAAATAATTTGCCAAATTCATCCGGCTCTGCATAGGTGAAGAGACAACCATCTCAAATCCCGCTGGTGCATAAAAAGGAGAGGCTCTAGATTAAATTTACAGGCTGGCAGTTTAAAAAAAAAAAAAAAGCCATTCTCCCATCTGCAAAGCAAGTGCATTTGATCTAGAAAGCAATAGGACTCCATAAACAGCACCTCCAGATTTATTTTTTTCCTTCCAGAGCAAACTCACTATCACTTGGCCACTGTCAGCTTAAAGGATTTCACCTGGTTTATGTTTCTCTTTGAATACCAACGATGACCAGCTGACTCATTTTTACTTTGAGGAGAGCTACGAGATCTGGATTATTGGGCTTTAGGCTGAAACTCTGACCCCAGTTCACTGGGAGTTTTGCCTCTGATTTACATGCTGCCAGAATTTAATCTTTAGGTCTTTCATCCAGCTCTTCTTCCTCTCCTTTGCCTGTTAGGAAAACATTTGTTTTGGACTCGTTTGTTTGACTATGTTTGAGAATATGGCTTATGGTTCACACTAGAAGAATTTGTACTATATCATTTTGAAATGCCTTCATGAGTGACCGCATGCTTGCTGGGGGACAGTGAGATACCTGCTATCCCACACAACATCAAGGTGTGTCTTTAATTGCACCTTTATGAAAGTAAAGTTTAACTGAGAGTAGGTACAAGTGCATCTCTTCACATCTGATCCTCCTGTCCTCACTCAGTCCTAAACTCACCCTACTTGAAACTGAGGGTTGGGCATCTGAAGCTCACTGCCCTACAAACTTGTTTTAGCAAGTTTGCTTTTGCAAGTCTTGCTCCTGCAAGAAGTGGCAGAGCAGCTGGTGAGGGTAACTTTTAAGGCTACAGAATGACCTGACAATTCTTCAACCTGGTCATAGCGCAGGTCAAAAAGCAGCTTTCTCCTGGCCTCCACCATTTACCAAAGGACATTAGAATGGCATGTAATCAGAGCATTTAGCAGCATTTCTGACCACAGCCCAAGGTAACATCCTTTCAGCTTCTGTCCAAAACTCAAGAACTGGCTCCTTAAGAAATAGCTGTGTTGGGAGATGTAACGCAAACCATTAAAAAACCTTTAAAGTAGTGTTACCTGTGGTCTTCCACCTGCCCTGCTCTGTCAGGGGATATGGCACTTGGTTTCTCTTTGGATCTGCAGGATGCTGAACGCTAGCCGGATTTGTGCTGACTGCTGTTGCAGATGACCCGTACAAATGCTTAAATGCTGCCTTGTATAAAACATAGGCTGAGCTCCCAGCAATGAGTCACAGCACTAATTGTTCTGCACGACATAAACATGTTTATAGTGCGCTGCTGGATCCAGGTACAATTAACTCCCTGCTCTGTAGAAATACATACTGTATTGTGGGCAAGGCAGCCTTATTACAGTTAAACTGCTGTAAAATGAGAGAGATGGACTCCCCCAAGGGAGCTCATGGAACCACTCCCTTTGCAGGTTCACCACTGACTGGATTATGTTTGGTCCACATTTAAATTTGCAAAATTGCAGCAAAATTAATGCTGTGAATCTAGCAGGGAGATTATAAAACGATTGCTTTTCAAGATTAACAGCAAATAAAATTTTAGTGCTGTGTCTTCAGAAAGTTACTACGCTAAAAGCAAATTTAAAGCTGTAGGCGAGAAGATAAATTAATTAAAGAATAAAAACAAGAAGCCTGGGGGTGAGGAGAGGGGAGAAATTATCTCATCATGCTGCATCATCACATGATATCTCAACACCGCATCGCAGAGAAAGGAAGGAGCAAGCCTCGAGGGAGAGGCAAAAAAGAAGAAAGAATCTAACTTCAGGAATGAGAGAAGGAACAGCCAGATCCCACAGCACCGTATTACTTTGCCACTTGTTCCTAGGGAAGGAACCAGCCACAGAAAGATGTAGAGGAGACAAAGCTTCTGGGGTCCCCAAGGCATGCCAGCCCTGCACGAAACCAGATATGCGTCTCGAGGTCCACATCCTCTACAACTGCATCTCCTCCTCTTGCACTTCCAGGGTTTGAGATGCGACTGAGCTAAGCCACTGTCCATCATATTTTAAAAGTTGTGGCAGACTGGTGAAGTTCTCGGTGGCTGGAAAAGGGGAAACAAAACACTCACTTTTTAAAAGGGCAAAAAGAAAGACCTGGGGAACTACAGGCTAGTCAGTCTCACCTCTGCGCCTGGCAAGATCATGGAGCAGATTCTCCTGGAAACTACGCTAAGGTACCTGGAAAACAGAGAGGCAATTGCTGACAGCCAACATGGCTTCACTAAGGGTAAATTGTGCCTGACAAATATGGTGGCCTTCTGTGACTGGGTTACAGCATTGATGGACAAGGGAAGAGCAACTGACATCACCTACCTGGACTTGTGCAAAGCATTTGACAATGTCTTGCATAACATTCTTGTGTCTAAATTGTAGAGACATGGATTTGATAGATGGACAACTTGGTGAATAAGGAATTGGCTGGATGGCCACACTCAAAGAGTTGTGGTCAATGGTTCAATGTCCGAGTGCAGACCAGTGATGAGTGGTGTCCCTAAGGGGTCCATATTGCAACCAGTATTATTTAACATCTTTGTTGGTGACATGAACAATGGGTTCAAGTGCACCCTCATCAAGTTTGCCGATGACACCAAGCTGTGTGGTGTGGTTGACATGCTGGAGGGAAGGGATGCCATCCAGAGGGACCTAGACAGGCTGGAGAGGTGGGCCCGTGCCAACCTCATGAAATTCAACAAGGCCAAATGCAAGGTCCTGCACATGGGCTGGGGCAATCCCAGGCACAAATACAGGCTGGGTGATGAGTGGATTGAGAGCAGCCCTGCAAAGAAGGACTTGGGACTACTGCTGGATGAAAACTTGAGTATGAGACAGCAATGTGCGCTTGCAGCCCAGAAAGCAACCAAATCCTGAGCTGCATCAAAAGAAGCATGGCCAGCAGGTTGAGGGAGGTGATTCTGCCCCTTTACTGCACTCTGGTGAGACCCCACCTGGAGTACTGCATCCAGCTCTGGAGCCCCCAACATAAGAAGGACATGGACCTGTTAGACTGGGTCCAGAGGAGGGCCACGAAGACGATCAGAGGGCTGGAGCACCTCTCCTATGAGGACAGGCTGAGAAAATTGGGGCTGCTCAGCCTGGAGAAGAGAAGGCTCTGGGGAGACCTTATAGCCTAAATGGGGCCTACATGAAAATTAGGGAAGGAGTCATTATCAGGGAGTCTAGTGATAGGATGAGGGGTAATGGTTTTAAACTGTAAGTGGATAGATTTAGATGAGATATAAGGAAGAAATTCTTTACTGTGAGGGTGGTGAGGCACTAGCACAGGTTGCCCAGAGAAGCTGTGGATGCCCCATCCCTGGAAGTGTTCAAGGCCATGTTGGACAGGACTCTGAGCAACCTGATCTGGTTGAAGATGTCCCTGCCTAAGGCAGGGGGGTTGGAACTAGGCGATCTTTAAGGCCCCTTCCAACCCAAACCATTCTACCATTCTGTGATGGCCAAGCTACACCTGAACCCTAATTTTCACAGAATAAAGTGAATGTATTCTTCTATCCATAAATCTTTTCAAATAATCATATGGACTCAGAACAACTCATAAAATCTACAGGGCGGTGAACATAGCTACAACCTATTTTGTTACTCTAGAAGCACTGTGCGTGCCACAAAGATTTAAAAGCCGCACATTTCAATACCCTGCTCTCACTTAAGCTGTCAGGGGCTGTCTGCAGGTGTGGAGAGCAGTGTCCCCCGGCAAACCTTGCCCTGAGCTCCCCGGCGAGCTGCAAGAAAGCGGGAGCCTGAAAGCCCCGGCTCCAAGGCAGCCATGGCCGGGAGCCGGCCCGCGGGAGAGCAGGCCAGAGCTCTCCAGCCAGGCAACCGGCTGCAAGTGCATAGGGGAAGCCGGGGGGAGAGGGGGGGATCGGGCTGGGAACCCGGCCCTGCCGTGGGGCGGGGGCGAGCGCCCGCCTCTCCCGGGCCTGGCCGACATTAGAGGGCACCATTGCCCCGCTCATGGTGCACCGCCGGCCCGGGGTGAGCGGGGGCCTTGCCGTGCCGCTCCGTTACTTGGCCCCCAGCTCCCCTGCCCGCCCCCCGGCAGGCCCGGCGGCCGGCCCTCCCCACCCCACTGCGCCGAGCCCTGGAGCAGAAACGGGCAGAATGGGGAGGGAGGGCCGGGCCGGAGCACAAAGGTGTATTGCCCGGGTCAGCCCGGGGCTTCGGCCGGCACGGGGGCGGGCGAGAATCGGTGGGCAGGAGCGGGAGGAGGACACGACTGAGGCAACTGAGGCTTGGGTTCATTCCTCCTCCTGGAAACTCTATTTAAGGTCTTTCTCATCAGGATCTTTAGACACTCTCCACTTCTTGCAAGCCTGTTGCTTTCATAGTCAGATTTCAATCACCTTCTGTTTTTTTGTTTTTTTTTTTTTTTTTTTTCCCCTAGGTGTGCACTGGGAGCCCTGTGAAGATACTCCTGACACTCTTACCGCTGCTCCTGGGCTTGTTTTTGGACCAGGCACCTCCCCTCTGCAGCGGTCCTGGCCATGAACAGTCTCCTTCAGGACTCGTGTGAGATGATCAGTGTTAAAAAAAGTGTTTACTTAAGAAACATGAAACTAAAAATAAAACCTGCGTAATGGCCTCTTCACCACCACCCCCCTACAGAAAGTAGAAATAACCTATGAAAAGCTGCTCCAAAAATAATAATAATATGGATCAAGATGAAAGGCAAAGGGAATGTCAAAACAAGCAAAACGCAAAACTCTCGTTTAATACAAAGAGTAGCAACAGACAGTACCTACGAGCACAGAGCATGACTTTCACAAAAATGATACCCACAGAAAAACAGGGAGTATAAATACATGGAGTATTTAACTGCTGCTCAATTACGGCTACACAGACAGTCAGAAAAAAGAGCCACCCTCCATGGGTGTATGTACTGCGAGCCCAAAATGTTATTTGGTACCCGTCATTCCCAGCCTGCTTACCAAGTGAGCAGCATGGCGTTGGTAAGGCTCAACATACTGTGGTTCACAGAGAGCATCCTACAAACCAGTCAGGCTTCCAATCAGTCATGAAGGGCCAGATGGTGAGTGGACTTCATCTAGTAAAACAACATGATGGACAGAGAAAAAGAAGATTGTGAAGAGAGAATGCGATGGCCCCCAGTGCGCTGGCAGGTCCATCAATAGATTAGGCTAAATTCACTGCTACCTTTGTGCTACCGTAACGATGTGCAGCAGCTGGACAGCAAGGCTAGCTCTTCTTTTAACAACCAAGAATGGAAAGAATTATAAAAAAACCCCAAAATATTAAAGGAAATTAAATGAAATAAAGCATTTTTCTGAGATGTTAGCTTTTGCGCATTTTTGAGAAAAGCAGTTCAAATTGAATTAAAACTACCAGAATTTTTTCAGGGTTCTGTTCAGACTATCTTTCCCCATTTTAATCTTTGAACCAGCATGGTTTTGCCTAGCTATCATATTTAATAATTTTACTTTTTATGACTCTGCCAAGAAATGGAAAATTCTGAACGTACACCAGCTTTAATAATTCAAAGAATCACTTTGCTGGTGAAAAAGCCTTGGTTAGAAGTTTAGGCAGCCTGCACTAACTTGAACTTCAATTGCAATCGGTTTATTTAAGCAGGATTCCAAAGTACCACGCAAAATTGCCACTGGTATAAATGCAAAACTGCAAATTGCCTGTGATCACATGCACAGTAAAACAGAAGTGCATGGGGGATAAAGTGACGATGTTTATTGGTCTCTGTCTCTCCTGGAGCAATTATGGAATATAACATGTTCTGAAATGAAGCAATCGCATGTGGATCGCACAGCATTTGAAGAATCCCAAGTTAACTATTGCTACGTGTATACGATAACACTGTATTAAAGAAACTGGGAGGGAGCAAAGCACAAACCTTTGAGTCTCAAGGGCCCGGCAATGGGTTTGCTTGTCTGGCAGCAGGCTGAGGACAATTCCTGCAGGTGTTCACCCTGAGACTCTCCAGAAGACAGAGGAGTGCTCCTCAGTGGCACCATGTCACAGGGACCATTCACCTCCATATACAAACGTCTCACCCTGCCCTCTGCGCTGCAGAAGTTTACCTGGAGCTCTGCAACAACAGTCCCATCAGAACGACAGCGCCGAGGTGCTCTTTTGTTACCTTCATAACTTATCAAATTTCCTCGCTTACTCCTTGCTCGGTTTACAGTGCAAGGACCTTTCTTCCCCTGTCTGCCAAGCCATCAGACTCAGCCCTGGTTCTTATGGTCAAGCTGGACTCTTTCCAAACAGGAATAGTCAAACGCAATAAACCTCCTGCAGTCGCAACCCCATTGCAATGATATACAAGCCATAAAAGAGTTTGCTTTCCCTTCCCTCACCCTTTTGAAACAGAGAGGCCAGCAGGAATACACCCTAGTTAAAGTCATTGTTTTTTTCTGACATAAGCAGATATGACTTGGATATTTTGAGCAAAAATGTTTCATTCTTATGGGGCATTGTTCTAACCATAGCGGTAATTACTCCGCTCAGTGTTCTGGAGCAGGAATTTCTAAAGAAGCTAATGGGCCTGGTGGTGGGAGCTCTTGGGTAAGATTTTGTGGCTTGTGTCAGGCAAACTGCTGGTTTAGAGGATCATAACATACCCCTCTGGCCCTAGAGTTCACAAATTCACTAAATTAAAAACATCTCTCCACGCAGGCAGTATTTCCGCCTCAGATGGGCTCTGTCTCCATGCAGGAGAAAAGCAGAGATGCTGCTAGAACTGGTGACTGTGAGCAGAAAGCCCGCAGCATTACCACCACCAGCTTAAAACACAAGTGTATAATGGAACAGAAAAAAAAAAAGTCAAAGAGATGGGGAGCATTTGCAGTGAGGAAGATAAGCCAAAAAAAAGAGACGGTAACCTCAAACTCAAGCCACTTTACCTCCCAGGTGTGCTGGAAGGTGAAGCAGCCTCAAACACGAGGTAGCTCCTGAAAATACTTCCCTGTTCAAACCGTAGTTCCTAGCATCCCTCAAGCACTGCGTAAATATTGGCTAACCTCTGAAAACGGTTTGGAAGGACCACGATGTGGATTTTGCAGAGGGCACGCCCACATCTTGCAAATAGCAGGGAAGTTTGCTCGCTTGGCTTGCGTCGCAGGAATGTATAAAACCGAGGAGGCAGAAAACAGGAAAGGCAGCCACTGGCCTCTCCCAGCGCTGGGGGAGGACGGCAGCAGGTTTGCGAGGACTCCTCACAAAGAGCCCCTGTCTGTGGGGACCCAGCCATTGCCATTTGGCTCACCGCTCGAATAGAAAGCACTTTCTTAGCAGGTTTCTTAGGGAACTCAAGGCATTTTCTCCACATAGCTCATTTATTTCTAAAACCACCCCATCCTACATCCCGAGAGGTGCGTCTGATGGGCGCTGAGAGATGTCTCAGCTAAACACTGCCATGTTCAATGTGTTCCCCAATGTCCCAGTTTGTTGCAAGACCCACCCCTGCTCTCCTGGACGAACACTTGCTAACTGATGCTCACCTGCTGCTTTTGAAGATGATGTGCTTTCAGTGACCCGGAACCAGGAGAGCCTGCTCATGACCTGCCCACTGAATTACATCCTTTGGGCCAGCAGACCTCTGCACAGCCACCCTTGAGGCCATTTTGGGAAGGAAAGGCTAGTGTGGTAGTACTTACCTAAAATTGCCACGTGGGTAGGTTGTTGTCCAGCTCACATGGGAAACCAAGAGTATCTGCTGAGAACACCACATCTAAATGGGCATCTTTAAAAAAAAAAAAAGCCTTCACATATCCTAATATACCTATGCTACCACTGTGAAATGAGAGTGGTCTGTCTGTACCATTGATTCGCAGTGTCTTCTGCCAAGACTCTTCACCTGCCCAGGAAGCAAGTGGGGCTCTGCACCCTGAAGACATTTGCTGTGTTGTCTTCTCTTGACTGTAAAACTACAGACCTTTCCTACTGAGCTGCCCACCTGCCCCCATGGAGGTCAGAAAATTGTTTCAGGAGACCAAACCTGCCACAGCATCTCGTTGCTCATCAGCCTGAGCACGGAAAGACCCTTCCTGTGCAGTGCACCAGGCTGCAACCTCCTCTCTGCACCAGCTGCAGCCAACCCAGGGTCTGTGGGTCCAAAACCGTGGGTGCTGCTGGTCTCTCCTGGCGTAGCTGGTCTTTGGGAGCACCATTGGAGGTGCAGTGCCTGGGAGCCCACAGGAGCTGTCCCAGCTGCCCCAGGCTCCTCACCAGCATGGCACGGGCAGGAATGAGTGCCCTCAGCGGTCATAGACTTGGTCTGACTGTGGAAATAGCACAGAGGAAGATGAATTATTTTGGCCCAGCTGGCAGAAAGGAAGAGCTTTCCATGGGTGCAAAGACTACTGACCCTGTTCTTGAAGCTGACACCTGCCCGCGGTCACCATTGCCCTAAGGGGCCTAAAGCTGCGACCTCTGCAGCCATGCAGTAAGCTGGCACCTGGGAATGAAAACAGGTTTTATTCGCCAGAGGAAATCAAACCATCTAAGTTGTTTTTGCTCAAGGGTTTGAGTTTCCCAAAGGCAAGAGCTGTAGGTACCCGGGGAGCCATGGTGTCCCCAAATGTGTAAAGAGCAATAAAGTTCATCTTTCCCCTTGTTTTTTGCAGAAGAAAAGCTCCCTGTGGCAACAAGCCTCCAAGCCGTGCATCAAAATTGCGATGATGTGCTGGGCCCAATTTTAGCACCGTGTCAATTATGCTCCCCCTCCCTTTCCTTTCCTACTCCCCCCCATCCCAAAACAACAAAAGGCAATGATTGCAGTGACCTGCAGAAAATGTAAAGCACAAGCCAGCTGATCCCTGGCAACACAATAGTGAGATTAGTTCATCTGCAGTGAACAAACACGTATTATGTGGGTTTTAAAGTTAGGAGAGGAAAATGCTGTGGTTTTCATGTATTTCTATTCAGTAAGGCTGCAACTTATTACTTCCATGCAGCTGAGGAGCCTTGTTTTTATAAATAGCCTTCAGCTTGTTTTGAAATCTGCAAGCATCTCGCTTTGTTTTGCAGCAGCGTAATAAAAAAAAAAAAACAAAAAAAAAAAACCGAGCTAGAAACGATCTCGTTTTCTTCCACGTGCATCATCTCCCCCGCCCCAAACGGATGCTGAAAGATCTCCCGGCGACATCCCCCGGGAAAAATAATAATGATAGTAAAAAAAAATAATATTAACCCCCCCACACACACTCTGAAAAGGCAACCCGGAGGGCTGCCGGGGAGGAGACGGCGGCGGAGCGGCTGCCGCCGGTAGACAAAGGCAGCGGGGCCGGCCGCGGGCGGGGACCGCAGCGGCCACCCCCCCCCGCCACGGGGCCGGGCCAGCGCCGGGGCCGCCCCGCCGGGCCGCGGCGGGGCCGGGCCGGGCCAATGCGGCCGTCGGCGGCGCGGCGCTGCCGGCCGCAGCCAATGGAG
>JAAGAY010148119.1:0-11279 GCA_011801015.1 Ardeotis arabs | reverse complement strand
CGACCGGCGGAGCCCAAGGCGGCGGCCGAGCGCCCCGCCGGCTGTCCGCCGCCCCCCGCCGCCGTGCCGGCTGAGGAGACCCCCCGCAAGCGGCTCCGGTGAGCGAGGTGAGGCGCGACCCGGCAGCGGGCGGCGGGGACCGGGCGCTACGTCTATTTCCACCGCACCCCCACCACTTTTTATTTTCTTTTTTTTCTGATTATTTTCGGTTTTCTCCTTTTTGTTCCTCCCCAGACTTTTGCACTACGGCACCCACGGGGGAGGCGGGCCGCCCACGGAGGCGCGGCGCCCCGGAGGGCGCGGGGGATCGGAGCGGGCGGCGCGGCGAACCGGGACCCCCCCGCCCTTCTCGAGCCCACCCGCACTGGGACCGGGACCGGGAGCCAGAGCGGAGCCGGAGCGCCTGCCCGCCGGCCGCGGCCGCACACGGAGCAGTGTTAACGTACAACTGTGCAATGTATGACGTTTTGTATAGAAATGTAATAATGCCTAATGTGAGTACACTGGCCAGAAGTGTAAAGCTTTAAAAGTCATTTATATAAAATGTTTAATCTCTGCTGAGCTCTCAGTGCAAAAAAAAAAAAAAAAAAAAAAAAAAAAAAAAAAAAAAAGAAAAAAGGAGAAATGAAAAAAAACTGAAAAAAGCAAGTGTATATTTGTACAGAACTTTTTTTAAGAGTTATACTAACTTATATTTTCTATTTATGTCAGAAATGTGGATAACTTTGACATCCAATAGTCTTTTTTTTTCTTTTGGTTAAGCCAAAGGGCACTATATTTGCTTTTGTTATTTACAAAATGTAAATTTATTTTTATAGTGGGAAACTTTTTTTTTTTTTTTGCATTCACAAGATGTAGCTATGAATCAAAATATTTTTTAGACTTGACTTGAAGACAAATCTGTTTCGATGGTTCCTGAGCCGGTCTGTACCACTGCCATTGCAAATAATGCCACAACTTCGATTGTAATAAATAAAAAAAAATAATCCAGGAAACTTGTAAGGCTGCTTGGTGTGTGCTGTGCAGACGCCCTCGAGTGGGGCGGACCCCGCGTGGGAGTGGTGGGGGCTCGGGCAGTGGAGCCAGGCCCGGCTCTGCGCCTTTGTTGGGGGAGGGGGGTGCGGCGTCTCCTCCCTCGCCGCGGGGTACCAGGCGCCCCCACCCGAGCACGACCCCGCCGCGGGGACGGCGCTTCTACCTCCACTCCCCGCGGCGCTCAGTTTGCGTGTAAATGCAGAGGGGAAAGGAGTTTTTTTCCCTTAAAAAGCTGCGTTTCTGAGTCCTGCTGGAGTTCACAGGGTGCGGGAGGAGCACACACCCTTCATCGTGCCTTCAGTTCAGCCTTTCAACACATTTTGTGACGTTTTATTTATTTTT
Organism: Ardeotis arabs; assembly: GCA_011801015.1. NCBI lineage: Eukaryota > Metazoa > Chordata > Aves > Otidiformes > Otididae > Ardeotis > Ardeotis arabs. The sequence goes on along the minus strand of JAAGAY010148119.1, from coordinate 9,902 downwards.
AACCGTTTACCTCTTTTATTTTTCTTGCCCAAGCTTAATCTGCCCCCCCTCAAGGCCATGGCTGTGCTGGGGCTGCTGCCTCCCTCCCTTAAGGACAGTTTGGGGGCAGGGGCCGGTGGCTGGTGCCCATAGCAGAACACAGCCCCACAGTGGTCCGGGCAGGCTCTGCACTGTGGGGATCCCCGCTGCCCTGGGGTGGGGGGGTGCAAAGACCCCCTCAGCTGTAGGCTCCCTGACTAGGTGCTGGAAGCTGTGGCTGCTGCAGGGAAACACTTAACTAACTGCTGCCTCTTACCCAAACCCAGCAATGATTTACAGGGCAAATGTGCAGCGGTGCTGGGAAACCAGTAATTCCAGCTGGCTGTAAAAGAGGGGGAAGAAGAAAAACAACAAACAGACAAAATAAACCCAAAAACCAAAATAGGCAGCATTTTGACATTAATGCTTTGGTGGCACTGCTGTGGCAAACATGCGCCCCCAGTCAGTTTGTGGGGGGCACCCCATCCCCTTGGCCTGTGAGCAGGTTCAAGCTGCAGGATTCACACACAGTCCAATGGGATCAGGCCACGCACCCTGCTCAGCGTCCCAAACCCTGCGCTGCTCAGGGTGGGGAGGGGACAGACCAGGTCTGGTCCCAGCTGCAGGTGGCACAAGGGTTGGGGTGCTGGAGAGCACGAATGGGGAGCGGGAACGGAGGTCCTAGAGACACATGCACCAGCTGGACGGATTTGTGCCTTTCAGACTCCAGCTCCCCACCCTGTCACCTCTGTGCAGCACTGCACCCCCAGGCTGGACCCAGTGGGGTAGGTGAGAACAAGGGCATGGCTCCCTGGCCCTACGAGCTCTGCAAGGATGCTCTGTCACGGAGCAGGGAGGGAGCTGAGAGAATAAGGCTCAGGGTGAATAAGGCTCAGGGTGAATGAGGCTCAGGGTTTATCCTCATCATCTTCCCCCAGCCCCTGCAGCGCTCCTCTCTGCCCCCCGTCACGGCCGCCAAATGCTCCTTGGTTGTAAAAGTAACATTGATTACCTCCAGCTCCGTGATCGCTTAATCAGAACGGGATTATTTTACGCGCCCACATCAGTGGCCGCTGACTCAATACGATTTTCCCCCCCTTTGAAAAGAAAAATAGCTTTTCCCTTTCCTTATGAAAGCCAACAATACCCGGAGTGAGGCAGCTGGATCCTCCAGGATTTATGGGCTTTTCTCTCGCTTTCATGAAAGCAGGTGCCTTTGGGACCTCCATTGTCCCAGCCCCCAACTAATAATAGGACTTTCTGCAATGAAAGATCCCTGCTCCAAGCTTCCAAATACCTCGGCTGGAGGAGCTGCCGCCTGCCCCGAGGTGTGCCCAGCTCGGCCCGGGAGGAAAGCTCTCACCCCGGGGAGAGTTTAGGCACGGGGCTCTTCCTTAAAGCCGATAAATCCAGCTCTTGGGCGTCACCCGAGAGGAGCCGGCGGGTTTCCAGCTGGCTGCAGGGAGGGGCACGTCCCACAGCCCCCCTGGGCTCTGCTCTCCTTGAGGGTCTGGGGGTGCGGGAAGGTGTGCAGCCGCCCTCGCGCCCTGCCCCACCCAGCCCGGCCGGCCCTCCGCGCCCTGGCACAAAGCACACTGCCCCTATTCTTTCGGCCTTTGTAGCCATATGGCAAATCCATGTAGACACAGCCAACATCCATTTATTCAGGCACATAATGTCCCGCAACAGGGAACAATTGGAACTTTGTTTGCTTCTATTATTGATGCGAATGGGCAACAGAGAGAGAGAGAGAAAAAAAAATCATTTAACTATAAGAGATATCCAGCTAATTATGAACCATATGTGCCTATAGTTTCAAAGCAATCCAATGAAGTTCATTTTAAATCTAGACTACTTTATTAGTACGGAAGACAGATGTCTCAACAGTACATGCATCAGAGGAAACCATGTAAAGAAGTTCTTGAAATATTTAACTAGGACTCATTCATTGTCAGAGGGGCTTTAAAGTGCCCTTTATCGGAAGAATGCATAGGCAGAAGCAGAGGGAGGCTGCTGGTTGTTACCGCTAACCCACTTACCCCTTAGCGGTAAATCCCAAATTCCACTTTGGATTTGAGGACAGGAATATTTTTGGAAAGGATTCAAAATATCAGGGGTCTTGGAGGACTGAGCTTGCCGCTCGTTACAGCTACAAAAAGTCAAGTCATTATTTGAGCCGCCTTAATCCCAAACTGAAGCCAGCTACGCAACTAGAGGAATAATCTACCCTAAATCACCACTGCTCTCTCTCCGGAGGAGCAGAGCCGTGTGTTTAGGGGATGGCTACTGCAGTTCCTCCCCTGCCCCAAGACAGATCTGGATAGGAACGGTAATATTGTCGGACCTGCAGAAATTTGTTTCATGTGAGCATCACTTGATGCGAATCCTGCAGTGGGTACCTAAAGGGAAGGGCACAGCAGGAAGACTGGAAGGGAAAGCTCAGCAGGAGAAAGCCTTTCAGATTTTTTTTTTTTTTCAGGAAACGCAATTATCAGCAAACAATCTTGGCAAAAAGGTTAGTGCTATCTTTATGAGCACGGCAACATCTACCAGTAATTAAGCCACTTCAGTTAGATGAATGCAACATATGGTTGACACCAGGAATCATTCTCTTTCCCAGCCGCAACTTTTATTTCCAGGCCAAAATTTGTTCTGTTATAGCTTAGAATAAACAAAAAGCTGCTTTCCACTTCTTGAGCAAATATTTGGTGCTAATGAGCGGGAGCTGTAGGTAACAGGATGGGGAAAAAACCATCATTTTAAAATAATAGTTTTCTACATTTGGGTATGGAAATAAAATAAATTCACTAAATGCCCTATTCACTTGCAACGAGTTGCTATTGCATGAATTGATCATGTTTAAGCAGAGAAATAGATATGAAGACAGAGCATGTGTATGTACAAACATACACACATATGTATGCATGAAATAACTAAGCAGGGAGTATAAAATAATTAATCACAGAATTGGATTTTTTTTTTAGCCATGCTGACACACCTATTGCTACAGAATAAACTCTCAATGCCTTCCCCTCCACTAGCCTGTACCCTCTCAGAAATGTTCTTCTTGACAAGCGTTTTTGTAACAAAGCAGGCCAAAACACAAACCCAAAGCCTTTTCATAAGGTGAAAGGATGGGATTATATCTGATTCTGACGCAGAGAAAGGAGGAGAATCAAGTATCTCCTCTCCCATCACACAGTACCTAGTACTAAAAACCACAAAATCTCTTTTGGTGTCAGTGGTGAAATTCCCAATGAAAATAAGTTAATGTTTTTGTTTGTTTGTTTTGTTTTAAACCAAGGGGCATTTTTAGCCATATATTTCCAAGAAACTTTTGTTGGGACAGATTTTGGGGGGGAAAGGGAGAAAGAAAGATGCTAAACAGTTAGATGAGCTGTACAGAATGTAAAAGCCCTAGAGCTGGCCCTGCTATGAGACAAAAAAAAAAAAATAGCTCAAACTCTTTTAAACACAGGACAAAGTACATTTTGGAGTCACTTTCTCCAACCCACACAGCCAAGCCTCTGCTCCAGGAAAACTGGCAGCCAGCAGTTTTGGTGCAGCCTCACATCTGCATCCATGGCATCACGGGGTCCAGCTCTATTGGGTGGGGAAGGGATGCAGGGAGAGGAGGTGGGGATGAGGGGCCAGCACCAACAAACACCTGGGATGGGGATAACGGGGTGGAGCAAGAGCACAGCTGAGGCTGGAATAAGCTGGAAGAGGCTGGGCAGAGGGCACCAAACTGTTGGTGTGTTCAAGGGGAGGGAGAGAAGGGAACAGGCCATTATATTTATATTCTGCATTATATATTTGTTTATATTTATATTCTGTGCATTGCTTTGGAGGCTGCCTGGCCCCAACACACCTCTGCTACCAGCAAACACCCATGAGACTCATCCAGTAACATCTCATCCCTCAACTCATCTACAGAGGAGTGCTAAGAATAATCTGCTATTTTTGATACCTGTGGCACAGGCCAGCGTGGCATCTAAAATGCCCTGGCCCTGCTGAGGAGTCACTAGGCTTCACATCAGCCCAGGATTACTTGCTCTCCCCTACCAGATTTGCCTTAGCATACATGATGCTCTCTCTTGCACACACACAACACTTGTACTGCACACAGAATGAGGACTGGGAAGGAAGCACTCAAGTTTCAGAGGTGCCTGTGCTGTCTGTACAATTTCAGCCCAGATCCTTTGCTCATGGTGCGTTTTCACAGGCAGGATGCTTTTGTTCTTAATCCAACGCCAACAGTTGGATGCAGATTTTTATTCTTCGGAGGACAGTTGGCTCCTCCTGACCTGTTCCTGCAACAGAGCCTTTGTGCAGTCCTGGGCAAGGAGCTTGAAGTTTTCATGAGCAGCCGCTAATTGTGCCCACCTTTGTTGGGCATTTGATAAGGAGATGCTTGGGTCTGACTTGCCAAGGCACTGAGGGTCCACAGCTGCATCTGGGGTCACCGAGCACCAGGCTCTGCACGTGTTTTCGGCCAAAGCCCAGGGCCTGGAAGGGGATAGCTACGGGGTACCTTGGGCACTCCGAATTAATGATTAGCGCTCATGTCTTTTTATGTTGGCTCCCCATCATTAAACAGGGATGATAACACTCACCGTTTATATTTTAATCCATTGATGTTTGGAAAGCGCTTGAATATCACTGTGAGCAGCACTGTGTAAATCCAGTCGGGAAATTAATAATGTCTCTGAGCAGGGTTTGAATAGTGCACAGTTAATAAGACATAGCACTGTCCATTGAACAGCAAGAAAAACAAAATTGAGCAACTGCTCATTAAGCAAGCACCGTTCACTCTGTGCACTCAATGCGATCATTTAATTAAAAGATTTTATCATCATGCACAGACACAAGGGGGCAGAGCCAAGGCCCTGTCTTCCCTCATCCTCGCCTGCTCTGCATCAAACACACCAGAGTATTTTTTGGATGTAACCTAGAACAGGAACCTAAAAAACATTCTTTTTTTTTTTTTTCCAAGCCCCTACACTAACAGAAATAACTACCTGAGCTCTGACAAGTCTTTTCATCTTGCCACATCTTTTTTCCCCTGCCTGTCACCCATCAGTCCCACCCTCACCCTGCTGACTCTGCAGGAGAAGGGAGACAGGACGACATCCCAAATTCCTGCAGATACAGCACCTCGACCCCAGACCATGGTCTCCACCACCCCTGCCACCACAGCAAGCCTAGGTAATCACTGCTGTGCCTGGCTATGAGGCAGAGGGAAGGAGAAGAGTTTTTCAGAGCTGGAAGATGCTTTGAGCAGGGCTGTTTTCGAGTGATGCTGGGTTAGAGGAACACAAGCAAGCAGCTCCTCCTGCACACTGCTCTCTGCAAGAGCTGGTGGCGATACAGGTGCAAACCAGCCACCTTAAAAGCAAACAAATGAAACCAAAACCACCCTCTCCCAAGAATACACCAAGAAGAAACCATCCCATCTGTTTTTACATGAAAATACTGAGGGAAAAGTCCCCGTTTGGGTCACATTAAGCAGCTTGAGACATACTGGGACCTGAGGTCTGCAGTAATTTACTCTGGGAAACAATGGGCACAAATGAAGTTGTTTTCATACATCCAAGAGTAATTGGTTCAGCAAAGCCTGCTTTTCCTAGGACTCTCATTCAAGCAGTTTTCAAACGTGGCTCTAGTTAACATAGCTTCAGTTTTGCTGGGGCTGTACAACATCCCATCCGCTGGCTGGTGGTATCAAAAGCTTTGGCTTTTTTTTTTTTTAATTTTTTTTTTTCCTCCAGATTTTCCTCTAACCCAGATGAGTAAACAGGACTGGGAATACCGGCACCTGGTTCTCCATTTTCTTCTGCGCATCATTAGGCCAAACCTGTTTCTTTGTTCTGCTAACCGAGGGAGTCCGGATGCGTATCCCTCCAAAGGAAGAAGCCTGTCTTTTGCCCAAGACCAAAACTTTTGGAGCTGCTACGACCAGGCTTTTCTGCTTGGAGAGCTGCTAGAGAGGGTACAGTCATACTGGAAACCCTCCTTCACACTCCCAGACTCTCACCCCTCCTCTCTGCCGGCCGCGATCGCTGTCTCGTGCCCAAGGAGCGCAGCAGGTTACTGGGTGTTACAGGGGTTTGGCAGCACTGGGGAACATGCATGTTTAATTCGCGCTGGGATGACAAAAGGCACCTCCTTGCCACAAAGTCTACCCCTCTGCCAAATTTCACATTCCCCCTCTAGTGCCCAGGGGCACAAGCGGGGCAGCACAACTCCTGAGCTGGGGTGATCCTCCAAGAAATGGCTGGGCACAGCCTTTCTACAGCGTAAATAAAATAAAAGCCACAGTTTGCGTTTGCTATTGAGTGCGCAGCAGAGCTCCAAGCAGGAGCAGCCACCTCTGCAGGGGGATACAGAGTGGGATTTGAGGATGATTTCCACAAAAATCACTGTTACCAAACACACATAGAACACAGTGCCCAAAGACATTTTATCAGGGGGAATTAGCTGCAAATTAAAAGATGTGCTTGTTGGTTTTGTGCCTCTCTGCAGGATTTCAAGGACTTGGTGCAAAAATTTTCTTTAACCATGTTAAATCAAATTTTAAAAAATCCTGATTTCATTTGAAAGCCATTAATAAGCAGCAGGAAAATACTGAACTTATATTTGAAGCTTGATCTGTGTTCACAGAACTATTCTGTCAGCGGAAGAACAACAGGGGAGAGGAAAAAAAAAAAAAACGAAGAGAATAAAAAAAAAAAAGGAAAAGAATAAAACTTTCCCTATTATCATATTTCCCTGAAATTCAACTATACAGAACCAAGATAATACTGGCTGAAGAGAAATATTGCAAAACGTCAGCATAGAAGGTGTTTTTTTTTTTTTTCTTGACCCTGCTGACTATAATGGGAGATAAAGAGATTGACCATTTTGGGAGGAGGATGCCTTCATTTCTCGACGTGACTGTAGATTATTTCGGCTTCAGGAGACAAGAATGTCCCTTTAACATCTGACCTGGCCTTTATTTAAGAGCAGCACTTCACGGTTCAGGAAAGACAGACAATTTTCTAATTCCCAGCTCTGCTGGAGGCTGAGGCAGCAACTTCCAGACAGGACACCTGCTAACACTAGAGAAATGGCATTATTATGTCTACAAGTTTACAAATCTGAGGATCAAAAAGCCTTTGCTTCTGCTGCTACTCCACAGGCCAAGGACGACGACTTCTTCAAAACAGAGTTTCACAGAGGTTTTTCTTCCCCCCTCCAAGAAATGGTTTCTTTTCACTTTCAGCAGATCGGTTTCCACGTGAAAAAGTCAATAGTCAAAGAGTTTCCTAAGTTTCATTGGTGTGTAGCAGAAAGGGGATTAGACCTGGGGCCTTTTTACTGGCAAGCCTTTAAGCAAATAAATGTTCTTGAATTCTTAGAGAAACAAACCTAATTTAAACAAAAATCCAGAATATATGGGATTTGCCCCTCCCTGACCCAAACTGAAAAAAAAAAAAGAAAAGAGAGAGAGAAAGAAATAATTACTAAATATTTAAGGAGTACTAGGGTTAAATCTTTGTCTACTGTAGTTTTACTTTTATTTTTGCTAGTTATCCCAAAGGGAATGGCTGTTTCCACATTAGACCATATTCACAAGTTATTAAGCCCTGATATCCAGTGTAATGTGATGGTTCATTTTAAACAGATCAATTCAATCCAGAGCTATGATCCCCCAGCAGTGAGAAAGGCAAAAAGTGGGCTGCACACACCGCCCCCCCCTCCCCAATTTAGACTCTTACCTGGGAGGCAAAGGCATTGCTTAATTCCTTTGTACCCACAAATCCCAACGCTGAAGCCTGCAGTTTCTCTCTTGGGGCACAATTGATGATGATTTTATTTTTTTAATAGGTGTTTTTCTTAAGCTCCAAAAATCACAATAGATAGATCATTAAAAACCCAAAAGTTTAAAATATATGTGTGTGTGTGTGTGTATATATATTTTTTTTTTGTACTACCTGACAGCCAACTGTTGCTCCACAGCAGCTCCCCTTGCCTGCAGACATGGATCCAGGTGTCTGTGCCAGCAATTTGCCAGCATGTGCAACACCTGGGTCAGGGTCTGCAGGCTGGCTTTAGTTAAGCCAGAAAACTGAGGAGAACTCAGGCAGAGTGTTTGGCTAACGTGCTCCAAAGTTGGCAAGAAAACATCAGTATTTTTTCTCTAACCAAACAAACCATACAGGAAAAGTAAAGTGTAGATTTGTGACTGAACAGAAAATGATACACTGTCTGAAAAAATTTTCTCTCTCTGCACTGTTAAATAGTTTTAAAGACTTTTTTTTGACATTAGTATACTTTTCTCACTTCTCCTCCATCACAGCAACAGGCTTTTAGCGTTTTTTTATGACCTGCGTACCTCTGTGAGTGCAGATTGCCACTCTTCCCTCTGCTACTGCCCTGTGAAGGCGTCACCTCTGATTTCCCCAGGAGCCGTCCTATAGCGCTGCCTGCGCGTGGCGCGGGGGCCCAGCCTGGGTCCAGCCCAAAAGCTTGGTGCTGCCTAATCCACATCCAGCCCCATCAGCAGCTGGGACAGATCTTTGGGCCTTTCCCACTGCTGAGGGATGTGCTGTGGAGCACATTTCCAAACCCAGTGCCACCCAAAATGCAGAAGTGCCTTCAAAAATACGGCTGAGGGGAAAGGAATTGAGGGTTTTTCTTGCTGCAGTTGGGGTGCTTCCCCACCTGACCTTCCTTGAATAACTTCCAGCTGGAAATCCAGGAGCCAAACCTGCACCTCCTACCCCAGGGACAAAAACCATCCTACCATTTGGTGAAGAAGAGGAGCACAACCTCTTCTCCTCCCCCTCAAGTTACAAAGCCTTGAGTGGGGGACTTTAAATATTCATGAGAAGGGGCAGCCCAAACCCATAGCTCTGCCCTGAGTTATCCCTGAGCTGCTGCAGCCGCTTGCCAACACGTGGTGAGAAGCATTGCACCCCAATAAAAAGGAGGTGGGAAGGAGTCTGGGTTTCATCCCATGTAATTGCTGCAAGCAATCTTTAAATAGGAGAAACCTCTCACTTTTGCCCTTTTGGCACTTTTTTTCCTTGTTGAGAGCGAGCATTTAAGGGCAACAGTTTTTAAGGCATTTCAAAGGCCACAGAGCCCTTTTGGGGAGAAGCTCATGCTACTAAAACCAAGTGAGACCCCCGAGGAGGAGGACACACCTCTCTCAGCATCTCTTCCGGACCTGTTTTGGTGGCTCTCCCCTCTGTGCCACATGTTTGGAGGTGGCTGGGTGGTTTGGCATGCTGTTGGTGCCAGCAGCTGCCTTTCTACATGCCCCAGTCCCCATCCTCACCCTCGGATACCCAGACCTACAGTGGCACCCATTCCCTTCTTCCCATCAATGCCAGCACTTGCCTTCTTGAAAGAAAGTTTTAGAAAGAGAGAAAACACTCATTTTCATGCCAAATCCTGCTTTATGACCCTACTGATGGCAAGACGCTAGCTAAGGGAAGCTTATTTCCCCATTGCTCCAAGAAGATGAATTTTCCCTGGAATCCTGCCTGGGTTCAGGCAAAATCCACCCTGCCTCCCACCCCAAATCGCTCGCACCAGCTCAGGAAAGAGACGGATTTGCCTTTTTTTTTCCTGGGAGGAAAGCGGTGGGCGAGGCAGGGAAGGAGGAGAGCTTTAAAGGGAGGGAGCGAGGAGGCCCAGTTTCTGCGCGGATTTTAATCTGATAACTTCCCTGTCAAACTAATCCCTGCCTGACTTAGCTCGGACTTTTAGAAACGTGCCTAGAAACCAAAAAGCAAACCTCATTTGAATGAAGCACACACTCCGCAGCCCCCATCTGCAAAGGGCCGCAATTAAATGCAAAAAAAAAAAAAAAAAAAAAAAAAAAAAAAAAAAAG
>JAAGAY010148118.1:0-27207 GCA_011801015.1 Ardeotis arabs | reverse complement strand
TCCCCCCCCGCCCCCCCACCTTGCGGAGGAAGTTTGACCCTCGGCAGCTCCTGTACGCCGCCTGCTGCCACTGAGGCAGCCTGACCCTCGGCGGCCGCCGTCGGTTCCTGCTGTTGGCCGGGTGCTGGCGGCCGTGCTGAAGCGGAGCCGCTGACCGAGCGCGTCGCCGCCATGAGCCGCAGCTACAACGATGAGCTGCAGTACCTGGACAAGATCGACAAGAACTGCTGGCGGATCAAAAAGGGCTTTGTGCCCAACATGCATGTGCGTGGGGGAGCGGCTGGGCTCAGCCAGGAGGCCTTGGGTGCCCGGGGCGGTGTGGGGAGGCCCACCTCGCGGAGGGGGAGGGGGGTCCGTCCGGCACGGTGCTGGCCACAGCCCCAGCCCGGTGCCGGCCTCCCTGACAGCTCTTCCCGCAGGTGGAAGGCGTTTTCTACGTGAACGACCCCCTGGAGAAACTGATGTTCGAGGAGCTGCGCAACGCCTGCCGCGGAGGAGGTGCGTCCGCGGGGTGGGAGCGGGGCTCGGCCCTCCGACCCCAGAGGGGTCTTCACACGCTCCTTACCATGGCTCGGAGTCCTCACTGAGTGCCTGGCTCCACACCACGCTGTCTGCGGGCTCTGAAGGGACCAGAGTGTAGCAGGAGCGGTGGGGACAGGCCTGGTGCGTGTCCTGGCTGGTGGGTCTGGAGAGGCAGCAAACTGGAATGAGTTTTTTCACCTTGCCAGCCGCTGTGGCCTGTGAGCCACACACCTTGCCAGCCACTGTGAGCAGCACAGGGGTGTCACCTGCAGCTGTAGCATGTCCTGTGCCCAGATCAGATGGGTGGACACAGTCTTGCCAGCTGGTCTCAGTGCTCCAGTGTATTCCCTGAGTACTTGGTCTCATTTAGTTTGGTGAGGGCCGTAGCCCAGACCTCTCTGTTCTGTGCAGGGCTGGAGCGCAGGGCTGGAGCGCAGGGCTGGATCCAGACCTGACAGTTGGGCTGGTGGTAACACACTTCTGTTGTTAGCACAGATCAGCCTGCATTGGTACCAACACAGCAGAGGGAGGAGTTTAGCATAATACCTCATTAAATGAAACTGCAGATCATGCATAATGCTAGGTGCTTCTCACCAGATTGGAATACTTGGTGGCTGACTTCTGATTTGCCAGTGTTTTGAGCAACCTCTTTAGAAAGTTCTTCATTGTGGTTACCATGGTAAACTATAAGATTACTTACCTTTTTGTTTTTCTCTTTTTCAGGGGCAGGTGGCTTTTTGCCTGCTATGAAACAGATTGGGAATGTGGCTGCACTACCTGGCATTGTTCATGTGAGTAATTGCTCTGAAAATTTGCTCTTTTTCTGTTCTTGTTTGCCAAGGATTATTACCTTCCAAGTGGAGACTCTGTTGTGAGAAGGGGTATGAACCAAAGTTCTTTCTGAGACAGAATGTGTGTTAGGGACCTGTCTCTGAGTAAGGAACAACTGCAACAGCAACCTGTATAGCTAAGTTGTCAGAAAGGGAACTATCCAGTTACTTCATTGACTGCCTTTTGACATTAAGCTTTTCTAGCATTGCTTTATACTGTTTCAGTTTGCTTGAGCCGCCTTTCCCCCACTGCTCATATTGTCTGTTTGTTGTTTTTGAGTTGCCTCTGCTGACCTGGAATGCATGGAGAAGTGAGGAGAGAACAAGAGGTGATATTGTTGTCTGTATTATTTGTTGCTGTCCTAATGTTGGTAAGGAGCTTTCCCATGCACTTAACACTCTTCCCTCGCCTTCTGCATTTTTGGAAGTGAACCACCAGATATGATGTTGCAGGAGGAAAATACTAGGCTGTGTCACTTTTCAAGAGGCGCTAAGTACCATGTGGAAATGATCTTTTTTGCTTTCAATATTGCATATATTAATAAGTAACAAATAATGGAATTTTCTTTTTTTAATTGTTTCTTTTGGTGACCTGGCAAAAGTTTTTAATTTCTATCTGTAGTAAAAGGCAGCTCTGTTAAAATGGCCAACCAAAAGACAGTAAGGTAGATTAGTAACAACCTGTTAAAATGGGAATTTTGTCTGGTAGTTTGTAGAATAAATGTTACAATCATCTTTCTATTAAAATCTTCACTTTTTTCTTTCCAAACCAAGAGATGTCTTGGTGATGGTAAGGGGAGGCAGAAGCAGCACATAATCCCACTGAAAAGTACTGTTCTTTTTCATGTATGGTAACAGTTTAACACACATTGAAAAGTTCAATTTCTGACAGCTTTCTTGGTTTAGGGCCTTTTTTTTGTTTGTTTGTTTGCTTAAATAGATTGTGGAGTACTGTTTGTGGTGTCCTAATCTATACTTGCCAGGCTAGCTGTACTTTGGACTTGTGGAACTGCGTAGAAGCATGCCCTTGCTTTCTCTGGTTAGTAGTAATATGAAAAGGTTCAATAAAAAAAAATTATTTTATAAATTAAAATGACACAACTCCTATCTTGTCCTATCCTATCAGGATATCATCCTAACAGGATTACTTTTTCCTGCCTACAGGGTGCAGTCTTTGGTCAGCGTTCGATGACACAGCTAAGAAGGGAAAATGCTGACTGTTTTAGGATTCCATTCCATCGCATTGAACTCTTCCCTTGTTACATTTACAGTATTTAAATATTGCAGGTGTCTCTAGATGGAACTTGGTAAAGACAAACTTCTCTTCACTCTTATGTCTCTGCTTAGTGCTACTCATAAGCTATTGCCTGCCTAAGTTTTGAATGCAAGGACTCTTGAGTCCAAGAAAAAGCTAGGTTAGAATTCAGTTTGAGATCACAATTCCTATGTTTAGGTGCTTAAGCTCCTCTTGAGTTTTCTTGGGATCAGGTGAGCAGAGCCAAGAGATCTTCTCAACTGACCAGCCACCAGGTGTTTGCTTCAGAGCGAGATCTGCTCTCTGCTTTCTTTGACTGTTTGTCCTGTAACCGCAGGAATTTAAATACTTACCTGAATTGATCTGTTTACTCCATCTACATCTGAACATCTATTCTCCTTTTGGTATATTTGTTTGCAAATGTGACAACCACTGCCACAAGCATAACCACGATGACTCTGTGCAGCATAGAGTTTCATAAAACTTTAAAATTTCCTTAATTCTCTCTTCAGAGATCAATAGGCCTTCCAGATGTCCATTCTGGCTATGGGTTTGCCATTGGCAACATGGCTGCCTTTGATATGAATGATCCTGAAGCAGTGGTTTCACCAGGTAAGGATGCCCTTGTGTTTTTGGCTTGGACTTGTGATATCCCTTTGTTTTGAAGGGAGAGCACAAGACTTTGGTCTTGGATTTAGCTAGATTGATAAAGGATTGACTGTTTTCTTTGAGCAATGTTTGAAAATATCTTTTGAGAATATTTCTACACTGTATTAAAAATGTAACCTTAAAATATGTCTATCTTTTTAATAAACACCTAGGTCTAGCATCTCCTAGGTCTGGAGATGCTTTTGTGGTTGTTATGAAGCATGATATTTGTGTTTCAGGTTTGCTTCAGGCAGTTCCAGTGTTCCTGATTGACTCAAATCCCAGATCTGTTAGTATGCTGTCCCCACTCTGACACTAGTTAATACCAGAACTTTCATACTAAAGGTGGCATGATTGGTCTTTCACATTGTGCCTTGCCCTGCAATATTTATTTTTCTTAAATACTAAGAGTTAAACAAAACACTAAAACACTGAAGTTTAGTATTCCTTGTAAGTATTTATCACTTGTTATAACTAGTTATTATTTATTGTAGTGAGGATTCAAAAAGGGCATGGTTTCAGGGACTTGCTTTTGAGAACATCTTGCATCCAGGAGCCGTGCTAAGATCTGTCACTTTTCTTCTGACTTTAGGCATAAGAGCAGGAACACCCTCTCTACTTTCTGAAGACAGTATATTTTATAGTTGCATCTGCTTCTCTTTGTCTGCTTGCTGGAGCAACTTTGTAAACACAGAGCTCTGTAGGCAATTGTGCAGCTATGTCTGTAGAGTATACGCTCAAGACTGAAAAAAATGGAGTTTAAGAGTTTTCAAGTTTTTCTCCGCAAGACTACATTTTTAAGGGTCTTGAAATCTGAGGCTTCATGTAAATCTATTAAAATGAAGGTTAATGCAGTTCTGCTTTTTTTCCCAGCATTGTGTCAGAAAGGAACTGTGAGATCACAGCATTCAGTACATACTCCTTGTCAGCAGGGACACTGATAAAGATGAATACTCAGCAGGTGCTCACCATCAGCACATTTCATGAACTCCATGGCTTTTTCTGTGCTTCTAGGTGGTGTCGGATTTGACATCAACTGTGGTGTCCGCTTACTACGTACAAATTTGGATGAAAGTGATGTGCAGCCTGTGAAGGAGCAGCTTGCCCAGGCTATGTTTGACCACATTCCTGTTGGTGTTGGCTCCAAAGGTGTCATCCCCATGAATGCCAAGTAAGAGAATTATTTTGTGCATACATCACTCAAGGGGACATCTCTGGTGTTTATTTTGATGAAAGATTCATCGGTGGGAGACTTTAAGAAAAAGCAGTTCTAAACCTCTTTCCATTCTTTCTGCATATGTGCTTCACTAGGAGGACTGGCATAATCATCAGTGCACAAAGTCAGCTGTTTCTTCCCCCATTTAAAACCATGAAATAACTAAAAGTTCTTAAAGGGTTCTTATTTCTTCTGACAGAAAACCTCCATGAATGTAAAGGTATTTTTTGAAAAGGATGAGAGAGAAAATAGGATATTCCCCACACAGCAAAAAGGAAAAACTAATGACCTCTCTGAAGTTAATATGTTTGTAGAGCTTGATTTTCATGAAGTATTAAGAAGTCGGACTTCTCGTTAGGGGAGTTGGGAGCTGATCATAAAATCGTAGAATAATTTAGGTTGGATGGGATCTCATGAGGTTTTGTCCAGCTCCCTGCACAAAGGAGGGCTAACTCTGAAGGCAGATCTAATGACAAAAGTTACATGAAGTTGCTCAGGGCCATATCCAGTGGAGTTTTGAGGCTTTCTAAGGATAATACTTATATAAGTGTTTGATAATTACAGGGATTTGGAAGAGGCACTAGAGATGGGTGTGGACTGGTCTCTCCGGGAAGGCTATGCCTGGGCAGAGGACAAGGAGCACTGTGAGGAGTATGGACGAATGCTGCAGGCTGACCCCAACAAGGTCTCCTCAAGAGCAAAGAAGAGGGGCTTGCCTCAGGTAATGTTTTGTTTCAGGAGGACTGTGAGTGCTCCCAGGGTTGAAATGTATAGGTTAGCATGTAGTTCTCTAATTTTGCGTCTGTTCTTTAAACTCTGCCTAGCATTTCTGGGCAGATGGAAAGGGTGGGGCCATTTCTGAATAATTATTGACAGAACTGTAACAGAGGGAAACGATACTGGGCATACCAAAGGTCCCTGGGGCTGTCGGTTTTTCATCAGTTAACACCTAGTATTGGAATTCATGTTTGGTGGCATTTCCCCATCCAGATGTTGTTTTGTTTTTAAGAGACAGGCAAGTTATTCTGCAACTTTTCTCCTTGTTTGCCTAGCAAATTAATAGCAGGGTGAGGAAGGTTATCATAATAAATAGAACTAGCTCATAGCTTTGAATAACAGTGCAAGGGTTGGATTTAATTTCTATACACAGTGTCTCATTGCTTTGGGTGGAATACTTTTGAAATTGCCATACTAATGCTACCACTTTTAAAGCTTTCTTTTATATGACTTCTTGAGTTTTATGAATTGTGCTGCAATATTACAGCATTCTAACCTGAAAATAATCTTATGTCCTTAATTTTCGCATTTGCCTTGCAAATAAGTGATCACCTGTTATGAAGTTGGAAAAAAATCGGGCTTGGAAATTGAATATCTTGCTTTAATCTACTGAAAGGTTGGAAGTACCTAATTAACAGGATGTTGCAACTTCCTTGTAAAGTTATAACCAAGTATAAGACTATACGTCTGGCTTATCTATACAAATTGAAAATGAATTCTCAGTACTCTGTACTCTTCCCGTCTTCCAACTAGGCCTAAGTAAGTTGGAAAAAAGTGGCAGCACAGTCTGTAAATCCTGGTCCTTTTGTTTAATTGCAGCCTTGTTCCAACAGTAAAAATAGTTAAAAATCCAAACAAAGAGGACAGTGATGATGCTACTGTGTTCTACTTCCTTTCAGTTTATATGGTTTTGATTTTTTTTCCTCAAAAAGATTTGGTAAAACCAAAACCTTGCTGTAGCAATTTGCCATATTGCCCATATCCCCATAGCTCTCCCCTGTGCTCCCAGAGGCTGGTTTACTAGCATTGTCTCATCGGTGTGTTGTGATTGGCAGCTGGGGACCCTGGGAGCAGGAAATCATTATGCCGAGATCCAGGTTGTGGATGACATTTACAACGAATATGCTGCCAGGAAGATGGGCATCGACCACAAAGGGCAGGTGTGCGTGATGATCCACAGTGGCAGCAGAGGACTGGGCCACCAAGTTGCCACAGGTATGATCTGACTGGCGTGGGTACATGGAGTGAAGGAAACTCTTCAGCACGGTCTTGTCATTGACAGTAAACTCCAGCAGCAAAGAGCATTTCTGACAGTGTAATGGCTGAGTCTATTCTGAGTTGCCTTGACAAGGGTAGTCTGTTTGCAAACAGCTGATAATGTTCTGCCACAGGTTTGCTTTTGCATTTGAGAAGAAGCTGTAGGTTTGACCATCGGACAGATGAGTTTTGGTTTAGAATATAAATTACAGACACCCAGATTAATCTCGCAGATTTGAAACAAAATTAAGAAGTCATTTGGACTTACTGTGTTTATTTACCAGATGCATTGGTGGCTATGGAAAAAGCTATGAAACGGGACAAAATCATAGTGAATGATCGCCAGCTGGCATGTGCCAGGATTGCCTCTGCGGAGGGACAGGATTACTTGAAGGGAATGGCAGCTGCTGGAAACTATGCATGGGTCAACCGCTCTTCTATGACTTTTCTAACAAGACAGGTAGGAGCAGAGTTGTCTCTGATGCAAATATTTTAGTACATATCTGCTTTATCCCAGACATGTGGAACACAGAGTAGCTGCAGTATTTAACGTAATTTTCATTTTTGTGCTTCTTAAACTGTATTTTCTGGAGAAACTTACACAAAGCTGCAGACCTGGCAATCCATCTGAAGCCTCTCAACATCACTGGATTGTACTTGCAGAAGCCACTTAAAAATCCCTTGAACTGGAAGAAGAGGATACCAGAACATTATTTTTACATTACTGAAGCTGTCTTTTTAGAGTTGCAAAAATTTGTCTAGTTGATCTCTGACTGAATTCCAGCATTAAAGCTGGCAGTGGACAGACAAACAATCTAGACAGTCCAATTCTGTCACACCCAGAACTGTTGCGTTCAATTCCATTGTGGCTGAATTTGCCTGAAGTTTCTTACGTGCCATGGCAGGTGTTTATGTCACTGCCTTATCAGTAAGAAACACATAGCAAATTTGTTCCTCTTAATTCCTAAAAATATTATAACTGCTCTGTACATGTGAAAGATTTATCTTCTTGTATTTGACATCCTGATTTGCTCTCTTTTTAGGCCTTTGCCAAAGTCTTCAACACAACCCCAGATGACCTTGATATGCATGTTATCTATGATGTATCTCACAACATTGCCAAAGTGGAACAACATGTAGTGGATGGAAAGGAGCGGACTCTGCTGGTCCACAGAAAGGGATCAACCAGGGCCTTCCCTCCTCACCATCCTCTTATTGCTGTCGATTATCAAGTAAGTTTAGCTGTGAGAAAAGAAAATCAGAAGAGAATTCTGGATGAATCAGACTATTTTAAGGTCCCTAGCAGAGATGTAAGTGCTTCGAGTTCCTTTTTTGAGCTAAAAGCACTGGAACCCTAGCAGGATGACAATATTCTGCTTTTCTGTGTGTTAGATCTTTGGGACACTGAGCTCCCTCTTCTGCTCCACACCCATGGTGGCTGGAAAATCATGAAGGAAAAGAAGTGTTTCTTACTTAGGACAGGCTTCAGTCATTTGCCTTGTCTCTCTGTTGGACACAAGTCTTTTGATCTGCTGGTCTGTGTCTTTCAGTGCAGCTAGTTCTCCAGAATCCCTGATACCAGGAACCTGAGGCAAGCAGGGGTGCTCTGAGGGAACGTGAACCTGACCTTCTTTTCTAGAGATACAGTTCCTCTCAGATTTTTACTAAGAATGAGGTTCTTAGGCTTTTTCCTGGTGAATTAATACTTGTTTGCATCCACAGCTGACTGGACAGCCTGTTTTGATTGGCGGGACTATGGGCACATGTAGCTATGTTCTTACTGGCACAGAGCAAGGCATGACTGAGACCTTCGGAACTACTTGCCATGGAGCTGTAAGTCAAAAAGTTATTTCAGGAAGGGATTGGGATGGGACTGTCATCCAGAGAACAAGGTTGTTCAAGGGTCTTCCAGTGTGTGATTCATCTATCGGTCATAGAAGTAGAGAGGTAGCCTTGCGACAGTAATCACAGCCCAGGAGGACGGCAAACTAGAAGTCCTCTTTGTCCCTTTGTTTTGTCTACTACTGCAGAAAATGTAGGGGGTGCTGCTTTATACAAGGCAAATGTTGAGATGATGATGTGGAGAATGAGCTTTTATTAAATTCTGATATCTCTGAGCTTACAAGAAGGACTAACTGTGCTGAGGCTGTCTGTATAAAACTCCTCAGTAGTTAGAAGAAGGTGTTTCCTCCTGTTATTTACAGCATGAGACAGGATGATTGAGGAAGATAGCTAGCTTCCAGTAAAACTCAGACTCCTGAACACTGTCTGATAAGTGGTTTGGGTAAAAAGACACTTGCAGACTAGTATGGAACACATGGAACTTCCCTAGCCATTTCTCCAGATGTGGGATTTTGCAGAAGCCCATCACCTAAAGTCTAAATTAATTTCCCGTTTTGTGGCTTACTGAAGTCTGTGCTTTCAACTTTCTGTGTTTACTTATAATGCAATAATGTTTTTCTTTAATAAGGAAGAGTTATTTTTTTCCAAACCACTACAAAAAATATAATTAATGGAAACTGCTGTCTAGGGTCGTGCACTATCTCGAGCCAAATCTCGACGTAACTTGGACTTCCAGGATGTATTGGACAAGCTGGCTGACATGGGCATTGCCATCCGTGTTGCTTCTCCCAAACTGGTCATGGAAGAAGTGAGTTTAATACTTCATTATCTGAGAGGGAAAAGGGAGTCTTGCTCCTCGGCTGAATGACCCTCCCTGACTTGACTTTTTGGACAGTGCTAAATGATCACTAGTACTCTAAATATACAGCTTGTGTAGTTTCTGATAGAGCTATGCAGTCTTTTGGAAAATAATGCGAAGTCTTCCCTGTCCCTAAAATCCTGCTGAAAGGGGAGATGCCAGTTTGACAGGTTTTGAGGGATGTAGTTGTTTTCCTCTTCTGCCTGGCAATAGGGATAATTACTGTTGACTCTGAGAAGTCCTTGTGTGAGCATCACAAAAGTAGTTATGTATTATGGATTGTCTTCTTGAATTATGTTCTCTCAGCTTTAAACTTCCTTTACACTGCAGCTGCCATATAAATTATTAGCAGTGTATGAGAGATCTGCCTCTTTTAGGATGAATTCCTATTTTTGCTCAACTAGAAGAGAACTCTGAATGGCAATAAAATTCTGAATGTTATGACTTCCAGTTCCTCTGCATTAACATGATAGAATGTTTTTTCTGTTTATAACCTCACTCATAAAAGCACGTTAATCACTTGGAACTATGCTGTTATGGGTGTTGGTGTTGTACAAACATGTTGATCGCATTAGAATCTCTACTGAAGAGCAGCTGCCTTGTCAGAATGCTGGAGGGAGAAGCTCTAGAGTTCAACCCTGATTCCTGTCACTAAGGGGCAGTGAAGATAAATCTTAAAGGCTATCTGTAAGGAGGGAGTTGAAGCGACTTCATGCCAGATAATGAGGCTTGACATTCTTGTATATTTGTGGACTGGATTATCTGACAATATAGGGAAAAGTGAACCAAAATAGCTAGTATTTTATCTGAAATACGGTGAAAGCTTATTTGGAAAGCTAAGTTTCTCATCGATTTCCTGGATATGTAAGGTGGCCAGATTGTCAATATGTTCACCTCCTTCTACACCCTCAATTCATATGATGCTATTTATGCAAAGAGAAGAGGGGTTATCAAAAACCTACATCTAACTTCCCGTGACTTTGAGTTGTTTATATTTTTTTTTCTCCCCTCTCTTCCCCCTGCAGGCACCAGAGTCTTACAAGAATGTGACAGATGTGGTTAACACCTGCCATGCAGCTGGCATCAGCAAGAAAGCCATTAAACTGAGACCTATTGCTGTTATAAAAGGCTAGGAACTGACAAGGCATCAGAAATGCACCGACATCTCCAGGCCTTACGCAAAACTGACTAGAACCATCATCTTCCCACACCTCTTGGACTCTGTAGGATGCTCAGAGATCACATCCCTGTTCTGGAAACACAACAGTTGAGGATACCCCTATTTTCAACCACTCCTGGGCATAATTATGCCCCCCTCCCCCCCCCCCCTTGTTACATGGTGTTCTTTTCTTGTGAGGAAGGGGCAAAGAAATAAGTAAGTCTTGGGTTTTATATGCAGTCCCTTCCCCGTTTGCCTGATGATTCCACAGGCAGGACTTCAGGCTTGCCTGACTTGTCAGTAATTGCTGTGCTGCAAAGACCCCCTCCATCAGCGAAGACAGTGTGTGAACCAGACCCGCTGTCTCCACACCTGGGTGCCTGGAGCTCTTTCTACATATAGAAGTACTCTGATAGGCAGAGTATAGCGCTTCCGGGCAGGGAGAGGTTGCTCTGTTTGCGGATACCTTTATGCATAGTCTATATTGTTGCATGTTTTGTGGCAATTGGGTAAGAAATCTGGAGTTGGGAGCGGTCTCCCGCTTGGGTTGAGAGGGACTAGCTAGGCTTGAGGCATAGTCCTCCCCTCTTCCCCCACCCTCTCCCATTTAACAGAGCACCTGGTGTACTTGGCTCAGTACAAGTAGGTGTTCCACAGTTTTCTGGAAATGCTAGTAGGACTGAGTATGTTGCTTTGAGAGGGTTGGTTTACCCAGTAAAAAGTTGTGACTTAACAACTTACAGATGTGCTAATCCAAAATTTTGCAGAGTCCTAAGCATCTAAAAGTTGGATTGGATAATACTGCTCACTGTGGCCTGCAGCTCTGATTTAAGTGAGTCCAATTGCAGGGTCAGACCCAGTACGATGTGACTTCTGATGTTCCTTTTACATTTATTAACCGAGACTGGAGGGGAAACTGACCATCCCCACTGGATCATTTTGAGGTTTACAAATAAAATGGGAAGATGGACACTACAGTGTGTCTGTGTCAT
This sequence comes from Ardeotis arabs, assembly GCA_011801015.1. Lineage (NCBI taxonomy): Eukaryota > Metazoa > Chordata > Aves > Otidiformes > Otididae > Ardeotis > Ardeotis arabs. The sequence continues at coordinate 15,850 of JAAGAY010148118.1, read as the reverse complement.
GTCTATTCTGTGGCTAAAATGTCTGTTGTCCACTTCTAAGTACACATATGAGCTTGAAACCCATCACATTTTGTGACTTCAGCTGATGGATCTTGCAAAGAAATGTGCAGATGACAGAATTTCTTGCAGGATACAAGAGAAGGGCAATGCAGTGCTGTTTTCTCAACTTGGTTATGACGAGAGTGTGATAGCTACGATTTATCTTTCTCAGGGCCTGCTGGGTTCGCCTCACTGGATAGGGGATGGAGCTTGCCTGTATGCAAACACAAGAGGGCGGTTGGAGGAAAATAAAACCTCAGAGGAAAAGTGGAGCCCTGCCAGGGACTCGTGTAAAAGGAGCAGATTGTGATTGATGGGCTCGAGCGCCTTTTGATGAAACATCCCTTTAAGTTTAGGATCTTAGCTGAAACCTGTTGATCGCAGGAGGCATAAAGGCATTTTACTGTCTTAATCACTTTGTGCTTACTGCTTTCTTAAGTTCAAATACTGTATTTGCTGCAGGTTCTGAAGCAGCACGTGCAGTAATAGTCACTGCTGTGAGTCCTTGTGAGTCTGACTTGAAAGACAGTTTCTTCTTTTCCCCTGCTTTCTCCAGTGGACTTGTTCCAGATTGCCATCTTTGAGGTCTGAGACAGACTTGCTGAATTTCAAACAAAAATCATTTCACTTAGAAATGTGAATTAGCCTCCAGTAACTGAAAGACAAATTGTTGGTCTCAAATCTTCTGCAGAAGTGCATGTTCCACGCGGAAGTTTCTGTCTGTAAATATTTCAGACTCTCTGATGTGGAATGCAAGGGAACCCTTAAAACATTCACATTTAAAAATAAAGAAGCATTTTTCAAACACAATTCTTTCAACATTCACCTACCATTGCCATTAAGAGACAAATTTAAGGTTTTTTACAACAAGCGGAAATCCTGTGTGCCATAGAGGTGCTCTCATATGTATGCCTTAAGCCTCTTCTGATCATCAGCATTAGCATTCAAGAATGCAAGAAGTGCTGTCAATTTTGATTTCCTGTTGCAAATCTACTACTAGTTCTAGTTACATGTTGTGCTGTATGGAGGAGAGTGCTGGTTTCCTAACCACCTAAAAAAAAGTAAGACTAAAAATGTAAGGTGTCTCTTAGTTCTTTGTTTAAACCTGGACATTCTTCTAATTCATCTGGGTTTTTTTTCCCAAATAGGGCTGTCCGCTAGCTTTTTATAATCTGAATTTTAAAAGCTAAATCTTAAAAAATGACAGGTAGGGGAGGCATGCAGTATTAAAATTCATATGCTGAAGTACAGGTGGATCTGCAGAAGCATCTTGATAACACCAAAGAGCCAACGTGGTTATTCAACCATCTCTGCTTCCATGGAAGGTTACTGAGAACTCAGAAATATCTGTTAAGGTATGATGTACTTCCCTCCCTTCCCCAGAAGACTGAAAAAGCTTTGGTGAATGATTGTTAGGGTCTTTTTTTCTTCCTTTTTTTTTTGTAGGAAACCTCAGATAGAAGGTCCAGGTCTACACCGCACCCCTGGACCTGTCGCACACCTCTGTCCAACAGCAGGCACGCATCTATTCCGTGCCTAACTGTAGCCGATTCAGTGATCTGTATGATGACCTGCAGCAGAAGGTTTGTTGGCCTTGAGGCTTGCACAGGGTATCTGCATTAAGTCTGCCTTCAGCCAGTGCAGTAAAACCAGTCCTTGGATGCAGGCTTTTTTCTAGCGAGAATAGATAGCTCACTGTGTTTATCTTACTCTCTGCTTGAGAACAAGATGGTTTAACTTACAAATTTGACCTGCCAAAACAGAGCTACTGCCTCTGGGAAGTAGAAGGCTTCACCTCTGGTGGTGGCTTCAGTGGCACCTTCCTTCTCTCCATGTTCACAGAGCTTGCTGCAGGAACTGGTGATGTGCAGAGACAGTGACCACGGGCAAGCGCTTCCTCCCTTGCTAGGAAATGACTGTTCGTGGTGCGCTTAGGGGATTGTGCAGGTGCTGTTCCCATCACTGTGAGCGTAGCATTAAATAGCAAACAGAAAAGCTCTTTGGGTTTTTGATGGCGGTTGATGACACTGAGAGTCCTCCAAACGCATCCCCCATGCTGGTGGGTGCCGTTTGCTGGGGTGCAGTGTGAGGCAGAAGAGGCAGCACCCAGCCCCTGGGCTGTGTGACAGCGCCCCAGGAAGGCAGTTCCTCTCAGTAGTGTTGCAAACTGGGGGACCTGTGCTTCATTTGCCATAACGGATGGCAGAGCTGGGGAGCAGCTGATGGCCACCTCCTCTTGCCTTGGTTAAACTCAGATATGTGTACTCAGTAACTTCCTTAACTAAGCCTCCCCCAAGGAAAACCAGGACACAGCAAGGTATATGCTTGCAGTGCTATCTGCTGTGGTGTATTTGTGCTGTATTGCACACCCTGCTAGTTGGGAGCCCGGTATCTAACCTGTGACATGTTTATCACCATCCTAAGTCTCTCTGGAGTTTTTTAATCTGCTCTATCTTTCCTCTCCCTTCTTTAAACACGGCTCCACACACACACCCCGCTTCCTCCTCCGCTGGTGGTCTCAGGCTGGTGTTCTGGCCCAGGAGGAACAAGTGATCTCTGACACATCTCTGGCGCAGGCACCCCCGGCCTCTCCTCCACTCTCCTTTGTTCCTCTCAAACATAAACACACTTAACTGGCCTCTTCTCTTCTCCCTCCGCCCCCCCAGTCTTCAAAGCAATCAGACAAAGCAATATCCCTCCTGCTGCATGTGCCAACACGCTCCTCTGCTTGCAGAAGGAAGGCTTCAGTTAAGCAGTGGGCCCTGCCTGTACCTGGCACATTGAGCCCTGTCCTAGCGTGAGGGGTTTTGATCACCAGTGCCTGTGGTTTTCTGCCTGGAGCAGTGGCAGTGGGAGGCGTAGGGCAGAAAAGCAAGCGCTCTGCAGCTCCCCAGCCAGGGTGATGCCAGGCACAGGTGCTTGGAAGGAAGACGGTAACCTCCTGGCACCCAGAAAACATCACTAATGATGCTGTTTCTGGTGGGTTTTTAATTTCTGTTTTTTAATAGAGTGGGGGTCATTCCCTGCAGCAGGGGGAGTGCCGAGTGGTATGTGAGTTGAGGGCAGAGAAAAGCCCCTGAACCCCTTGGGACAGTTGTGCAACTCGGTATCCTCAGGCACTGACCAAGCAATCCCCAGCCTGAGCTGCTGCTGCTGACTTTCGTGGTTCTGAGCACACCCCCACCTTATGGTGCCCCCATTCCCAAAACCCAGGAGACTGGTTCGGTTCACGTTGTATACAGAGTTCAGAAACCAAAATAATCACTATTCTTAATTGCAGAGATAAGGACCAAGAAAGGGAAATGGAGTCATCTGCCAACACTTAATCTAACATTTACTAGCTTAGCAGAAGACACACATGGGCTGGGCTGCGCTGCCTTTGATACTGAGGTGTTTGAGCCAGCCTTGTGATGGAGCCTTTTCCTAAAAAGAGGTGCCGGGGCAGCCTGGATTGCTGTTCTCCCCATTCCCCCAACTCCAGCTGAGCTACAGCCAGCACCCTGCCTTCTGCTTAGGCTCAGCTTTGCCCACCAGGTGGTCGGAAGGGGGAAAACATTTTCCTCCTTTCTTCCTTCCCTCGGTGCCTGAGGAAACTGAGGCACCCGCCTTTTTTTTTTTTTTTTCCCCTAAGCAAGCTGTGCCTTGTGTCAGGGAAGCAAGGTGGGAGCCCAGGCTCTTTCCATTCTCAGACCCAGCGAGCCAGCGTAGGGTGGGAAGTCGGGTAGGCTGGGCTTTCTGCTCATCCTTGTGAACTGCAAACCTAGGGAACCTGTTCCCTTGCTATCTGTCAGGAGAGGATGAAAAAATAGACCGGGAGTGGGCCCCACGGGCACCCAAGGGGAGGGAGGGATGCAGCTGCTGCAGGGGAAGATGTGGCGGTGGGTGTGTATGTGCGGTAAGGTCCAAGCCCAAGCTTATTACCCAAGTCAATTAAGCCAGAGGAGATTATCAAACCTGAGCACCCTCGTAGGGAAGAGCCGCCCAGGGAGAACAGCAGCCTACTGGCAGTTGTGAATATACACACTCGAGGACAAGACGTTAGGATTTTATGACAAAATTTAAGGGAGAAAGGAAGGAGATGAAAAGCAAGCAAATACAGTACTTGGAATAATGGAGGAGGATCTCTGAACCCTGCCTAGCCTGCATTGTATGAGGGATTGCATACGGCTTGGCCTTAGCTCTTCTACATCAGCACAAGCATCCAAGCATGCTTCTGCCCCAAATTGTTGCTCTTCACCCTCCAGGGCAGAGGGCAGGACATGGACCCGCGACCAAAACCTCCCCAGGCCCTGTGGGCAGCAGTATCCATCCCCCTGTGGCAAGCAACCATGAGCCCTTCGGGTTACAGCAGTCAGGTCTCGGGGTACCAGTGCCCTACTTTGTTTCTATTTCAGTCCTCAGAGAACAGGCTGCAGGTGGTGCTGCCGAAAAATAATAAAATTCTGTAACTTTTTGTTACCCTTTTCCAGTTCCAGGCAGAAGGAAAGGATGGGTTTCCCAGCTGGAGGAATGCCTTGCCGATAAATCACCTGATTACCCAGCTCTTGCCTTTTAAGAATTGTATCCTGTTTGCACTTCTAATCTTAAAAAAAAAAAAGCAAGCTGGTTGTTTTATTTTTTATTAACACTTATTATTGTTGGTCTATAAATTTGCGGCATTCACAAGTTATCAAGCTTTAAAATCACAGGTAGGCTGATCAGTTCCTCCACTGTTTCCCTGCCAAATCCTTAACCGCTTCTTGGATGAGGAAGAAAAAAGTATCACTGTAAATTATTTTTTCCCTGCAGGGTATTTATACTGTAGCTGTTGCTAAAGAGATTTTCTCCATTCACCTATCATAGAGGGGTTTTTTTTACCAGGTGGATACAGAAAGGACCGTGACGAGCACTTTCTTCTCCATTTTGTTTTTTTTTAGTATTTTTAGTATTTTCTTCTCCATTTTAAGTATCTATGTATTTTGAGTCTAGCCCAGACAGGACTTGGTCCATCTCCTTCCCAAAACAAGCCTGTGCGTGTCTGCAGGGCCGAAGCCCATCCGTGGTGGGGAGACTGAGGTGGAAGTGAAACCTCTCCACCTGTGGAAACCTCTTTGCCCAGCCCGAGATGTGGGACTGTGCTGGCAGGAGGAAACTTTTGGGTGTAGGCAGGGCTGTTCAGGCAGCGCTGGATGCTCTCCTCCCCACAGGAGACCCAGCGGGCACCTCCATGATACAGAATCCTCTCCCAGGGAAGGGGTCTTGGGGGGCTGCAGTGCCCATAGGGCAGCCGGCCATCCCTCGGAGGGGTGAACAGGGAGGGAGACCTTTGCTCAGAGGCGCGTGGCGTGCCACGCCAGGACCTGTGCGCTGTTCTGGAGAGGGCTTGTCCCTCCTGCTCCCCTATCCCTCCACGCCGCAGTCCCAGGGCTGCAGGTGACCTGGGCAAGGCCTCCACAAATCCCGATAGTTCAGGAGACACGCAGGCTTCTGGCTGCCCTTCCTGCCAGACCCCGCGAGCTCTTCCATTAATGGTCAGTGAATGAGGCAGAACTTTTATCTTGATTGAGAAACATGAAGCCTTGTCTGTGAGGCGAATGCTCGTTTCCTTGTCTCTCAGACAGGAATTCAAACTATTTGATGATTATCAATAGCAGCCAAGAGCACCATTGCTGTCTCCTTTCCTCCTTGTTCCTCTGGCAGAAAGTGAATCCTCCGTCACAGACGGGTTCCTGGAGAGAAAAGCTCAGCATAAGGCTGAGGCATTCGGGGACATCTCCAGAGAGCAGCTTTCCGTGCTCTGATCCACCACAGCCTCGTGCAGCCTGTACCAAGTCATTTCATCTTCCTATGTCTTGATGCCCCATCTGCAAACGGGGATAAAAATCACTTCTTTTCCTCTCAGCTTTTTCCAATCTTTCCTATTTAAATACTGAGCTCTGACTCAGGGACCATCTCCTTCTGCACCTACAAGCTCTGCTGAGCAGGGCAGCACCTCTCCACAGAGCTTGGCCCCGGCTGTTCCATGCTCAGCGCCAGCCCCGCAGTCGTGCAGCAGCCCTGCATGCCTGTCTTCTTCTGTGACTTCTGGCACTGCTGGAGGGATGGGTTGATTCCTGTCACAATCTAAACTGAAAGCAGAAGAGCTTGTAAGCTGTTCAGAGTTTTCAAGTAGTCACTGCAAATCTTACAAAAGTTTTTGTAGTCCTCTGGCTACAAAGCAGAGCCTCTCAGCTAGATCCTCACCTTGAGTTCAGTGCCAGTGATGTGCCTAAATTCCACTGTGCTTTGAGGATACAGGACCTAGACTTGTGTGACGTGCTAAATGTGCCACCTTGCTTTTACCACCTGCAGGCGTTCATGTGCTAAGGGACAGAAGCTGAGAGTGTCAGGTTGTTCATCAGAATGTTTGAGTCCCACTGTCTCCATCACAAGGAGGATGAAGACACAGCCTCTTGTTCCCAGCATACAAAACCCCACTGAGTGGTTCTGTCTATGATGTGCAGCCTTGACTTCTCTTTGCAAGATGAGACAACAGCATGAGAGCAGGCTGAAGCTAGCAGACGGGTGAGACGTGGACAAGAAGTGCTGAGAGGGCAGCCTGGGAGACCCGAAGTACCCTCTCCAACCTGCAGCAAACCCCATGCAATGCCCAGGAGCTGACCAAGCTGCTGGGGAAAGTCACCGTCACTCAAGAAAGTGCCCTGCTGAGCACCCAGGCTGTGCTGCTGCCCAAAAAACCAGCCATGAGGCAAGTAGATCAGCAAGGGAGAAATCAGAGCTCATAGCTGAGTTAGTCCTAATATTAATGCCAACTGCAGAGGCAGGGAAGTCTTCTAGGGATCTTCCCACAACAGGGGCTGGGGCAATCCTGGAGGATTTGAGTCCTCCTTTATCTAGACTCTGGACGTGTTCTGGGTATGAAGCAAGTTAATAAAGTTTCTGGACATCTTCAGTTGTGCGGACAGCCAGCAAAGGCTCTTGGAGGACTTCTCCTGAATGTCCCACTGTAAGGCCAGGACTACCTGCCTCCACCTGACCTGCAAGGGTTACGTCTAGTGTGGAGGAGTGGTGGTTGGGTTGGATGCTGAGGTTTAAAACCATAATCTGATGCAATAAAAAAAATACACTGTAAAAGAAAATAATCCTGTGGCAGCTCCTGGCCAGCTCCAGCTCCCTCGGCACAATGGGATTAAAGCTGTGCACAAGGCCGCCTTAGGCAGAGAGGTTTCCACCGATGGCCTAAACCATCTCCCTGTGGCTACCCTCCCAGTGAAGGCAGTTTTCCAGGGCAAGCTGGGATGCCATGAGGTGGTTTTCCTCCAGCAGATTTTTCTTTTTCTGATAAAGCATATTTGACTCATCTAGACTTCATGTCAAATCCATCAGGGAGTTTAATCGGGAAAGTGGGAAAGGAGGGTGGACCAGGGAATGGGATAGCGGGAAACATTTCAGCAATGCGTGTCAGCATGCGGGGTTCTGTTTCACTTTACTTTGTGAATGACTTAAAAACCAAAAATGCTGCACTTTGGGGAAATAAACATTTAAGGGAAGGTCTTTGGTTCCAGCAGGAAAACAAAACAAAAACAAAGCCCTTGTGGATCAACCGGAAATGATTTTCTTCTTCAGCTACTTGTGTTTGCCAGGGAAATGAGAAATTAATATTGTGCCGTGAGGAGTGAGAAGAGCCCCGAGGCCTCCCCAGCCCTGAGTCAGCCACCGTGCGAGGGCAAGAAGCCACCTCTGCCATCTCCGCAGCATGCAGAGTCCCTCGCAATGATGTCCCCTTAACTCTGCCCTCCGTCTGCGTCCACCTTCCTCCAGGCGCAGAGGAAGGCCCGGCCTCCATGGCACGGTGAGGGATGAAAGGTTGGATTCAGTTTGTTTTGTGTTCAGCTTGCCTTTCACAAGGCCCACAGACCCGCCTCCCCCCTTCTCGTCTTTGGTGACTCATCCAAAGAATTTTAATCTCTGTGGTCTGTCTGTAGTTGTAAAATATAATACCAATGGAGTTGGGCTTGTTTATCCTGAAGCCATGAAACTGTTGTCAGAAGAAATTGATACACACTACTGAGGGGAAAAAAAGTGCTGCTGCTGGGGAGGATTTGACTCAAGATGGCACTTCAAATGGAAATTTCTCTGTTTGAAGTGGATGTGTTTTTCATCTCAATGCCTTTCTTTTCTTTTACACTCCAGGAGTGAGGACTCATGGGGTCCGCTTGTGCGAGGATTAGCTCCTCTTCTCTGCAGAAGGTTTCCACCACCCGGACACAGCTGCCCTCACTGCTCATGGGAGCCCTGGAGAAATGGTGGCTTGGGATGAAGGGGCTTGGGAAGGGTGCAGTCCAGCTTGGGAAGGACCTCAGCCCCTGCCTTCCCACCTCATGTCTGCAAGCCAAGAGCCCTCCACATCTGACCAGCACTGGGCATGGGGGATCTGTCCACGTAAACACCCAGAGTGTCCTAGGCACTCCACATCAAATCACAGGGTCTCCCCCTTCCTTTCAAAGACACCTGAAGACTAAAAGAAGCAGATCAAACATGTAAATTTGAACTGAGATTAATTATACATCTGCAACTGGAGAAGAGAAAAAAAAAAAGGCAGCCATTAAGGTTTGTCTGTATTAACTATGCCTGTAGGGGTGTTTCTTTGTCTTTGTATGCGATGATACTTCACAAGATAGCAGGTCTGGTTCCACCAGATCTCTGGAAAAGCCTTAGAGGCTTCAGGAAACTCTGCAAATGTGTTTCAGCAGGAGGCAGACAAGGAGAAGGGAAGTGTCGGCACCACTTCCTCGAAGCACTGGAGGAGCCTTTGTTGAGTGGCTGGAGGCTACTTCTCGGCTCCCGGATTTCAAACAGGTATAATTATCACTTGGATAGCGTTCAGGACTCAGGAGGGAGCTGCCAGATCTTTCATGAAGGGGTGAGTTTGTCCCACTGAATCTAGGATTAAAAAAAAAAAAAAAAAAGAAAGAAAGAAATATAATTTAACCATGTAGATGTTGTCTTACATCCATAATGTGCCAGGCAGAATATACTCGCAGTGCTGGCTGATAGCCTGGCTTATACTCGCTTTCCCTTTGGAGCATCTGTGTTGTAATATTTTTATATATGTAACCTGGCTGAAACAAAGAGGTACTGGAAATTTCTCAGTAAAACATACTCTCCAAAGAGCTCCATCCCACAGAGTTTCAGAAAAAAATAGCACCTGATTTTCCAGGGATCTCACCTACTCTCCAAAGCTTTTGAGCTTTTTTACTCTGCCCTACAAACTGCTTTTCCTTAAACTTCTCCAAGTAAATTCGAAGTCCAATGGATTTGCATTCATACTCGTCATGGTGTGAACGCCTTAAACCTTCAGATCTGCCAAGTCACTTTCCTAATTGTTGTGATCAAGTCACTGTCAATATTTGAGCATAAGCTTGTGGACTTTGTTCTCAGTATTAAGTTAGGGCTAGCTGAAGAGAGGAATGCTTTCAGGAAAAAAAAATCAAAACTGCCTCTGTTTTGCAGGCATAGTTCAATACAAATACATTTTTACAGTATTTTCAACTGTATTATTCCAAACTGAAAACAACCTTCAAAATTATTTACAGAATAAACGTTTTCTTATCTGTAAAGCTTATTTCAGGTGTAAAATAAAATACATCATCCTGATGATTCCTTGACACAGGTTGCTGCTGCCATTGTTATGCCTGAGTGACACATTATACCAGATACTGATGCCAGATGCCCCTCTGCTCTGCCCCATGCTCCAATGCCCCAGTCCCCAAACCTTGCTGTCTGCTGTAGCAGGTGCTCTGTGGCATTTCTACTCCACTCTGGTGAGACCCCACCCCACCCCCCCTAATACTGGGTCTAGTTCTGGAGCCCCCAACAGAAGAAAGATGTGGATCTGTTGGAGAGGGTCCAGAAGAGGGTCATGAAGACGATCAGAGGGCTGGAGCACCTCTCCTGTGAAGACAGGCTGAGAGAGTTGGGGCTGTTCAGCCTGGAGCAGAAGAGGCTCTGGGAAGACCCTATAGCGGCCTTCCAATACCTAAAGGGGCCTTATAGGAAAGATGGGGAAAAACTTCTTAGCAGGGCCTGTTGTGATAGGACAAGGGGTAATGGTTTTAAACTAGAAAGAGGTAGATTTAGACTAGAAATAAGGAAGAATTTTTTTACAATGAGGGTGGTGGAACACTCAAACAGGTTGCCCAGAGAGGAAACATTTCCCATCCCTGGAAACATTCAAGGCCAGCTTGGACTGGGCTCTGATCCAGTGGAAGATGTCCCTGCTCCTTGCAGGGGGCTTGGACTAGATGACCATGAAAGGTCCCTTCCAACCCAAACTATTCTATGATTTGCCCCACGGGGCACATCTGTGCCCACACTTGTATGCCAGTCTTGATTACTAAACTCTTATTTTATCTCTTGCAACTAAGAACTGTGAAGAAAACTCACCAGTGACTTTCCTAGAGGTGCTCTTCTTACCCCGTGCTTCAGCCACAGAAAGTCTGGCCAAGACCCCACTTTAGACTTCCTTCTTGGGAAAAAAATCCCTGAGACTGAATGTGCTCTTAGTGACACCTTCCCAGCAGGCCCACACAGATGAAACCTTGGGATCCTTTCCCAATGTGTCATCAGGCATCTCCTTTAACTCAGTCTAAACTCTTTTTTTCCAACCAGTCCCATCCAGCTGCTCTCTGCAAATGCCTGCTCTGCGTGATGCCACACTGTCTATGTTGCTCTCACCTAATCTTCACTCTACATAAGCTTCTGATACCCATCACTCCGCATACAGAATAACTTCATTAGGTTTTGCGGTGATTACAAGGTGATGAAATGACCTAAACTGTGACTGTTTCACCAAAGATGCAAATGTGAAATGTGCTCTTTAAAAAGACCTCAGTAAAATTCCAGTAAAGTTTGCAGAAAATAACCAACACTTAAAAAGTTTTACCAAAAATAAATTTTAAAATTTTTAAAGGCAATGTTTTTTTCAATCACAAAGCCAACATATTCCATTCATCTCTGAAAACACTGACCATCCCTACTATGGAGTAGTTCAGCCATTGCCTGGTGATGGCATTGCTGCTGTTTTTCTTCTCCTTTCAACCCAAACTCCCATAACACACGCAGCCTCAATTCAGCGCCCTTATGAAACTCACTTTTAGTAAAAATTGAACCAGCTGGTAACTGAATGAGCTTTTCAGACAGGCTACTATAAACAACATTTAATAACCTTATGCTTTATGGGCTTGTTAACGTAAATGGAACTTTTGAAGCTTTCATAGTGCTGCAAAATGCAAAGCTATGGAGCATGCTGCACATAAACAGAGACAAATACCTTGCATTTGTACAGCATGTCACGCTGATATGCTGAGGGTGCTCAGCTTTGATCTGTCCTAACAGGCCCCGTGAGATGTGCCACCATCACTTGCATGGGGCATCCCCACTTCAAACCAGGAGTGCAGCATTACCCAGCCATGTTGGGAGCATATTGCTGGGGCCGGGGCGCTGAGAGAGGCTATAGTGGCCAGAGCTGAGTAATGTGGAAGGGCAGAGTTATCTATGAGCACAGGGGACTTGGGCACTTCCACTCACGCAGGAGACCAGCAGCCCAGCAAGCTCCCATCAGCGCCATGGCTGCAATCAGCTCCGGGTAAAGCGGTACAGGGGCAGCCCAGTGATACTTTCCAGTGAGACAGGGCAGGATCTCCTGGTGTTCCCAGAGCAGAGGCGAGAGGAGGGCCATGCTGTCGTTGAAACAGAGGGAAAACCTGGTGTTGAAGTAATCTGGGTTTATCACTCGGCTCCTGACAGCAGGTAGGCTGAGCTCTGTAATCATCCCCTCCGCTCCCCAGCTAGAGCATAGCCTGCTCACAACTGCTCAGCACTTTGATAAGAAATATGCTTGGAGGTATTTTGCAATGATGAACAAGAAAAGATGAATGAGAAGTGATGGCAGGCAGATAAATGTGGTGTGTCTGAGGTGCAGGCAGACAGACCCACCGCCATGCAAATGTTGTGGTCTCAGCCATCTTTGCACAATGGCTGGTGGTAAAACCATATTGCTTCTTTTCTGATAGTCGTTGGGTTTTTTTTTTTTAATTTAAATTTTGCTTATTAAGCAGCTCCCTGCCCACCTCCCACCCCACTGCTGCAAGGCACATCCATCTTCATTAAGCGCCACATGTAGCGTGATCAGCAGAGAGGTGTTAGCAAGAAGGGATGCTAAAATCAGGCTGCTGTATGAGAAGGACACAAAATACACAGCCAAGGCATGTCCCTATACCCTTGCCCCCATAGTCATAGCCTACAGGGGCAGGCAGGAGGGAGGAGAGGAAAACGACAGAGATTGATGGCGAATGGCAAAATGTAAAGAAAGTTGACATATCGCTGTGATGGAAACCTACATCCACCCTCCGAAAAACACCAGCAACAGGGCACAGCCCTTCCTATAGTCCTGAGCTTGGTGAAGCTTTCCATCACGACCAGCAGAGCACGTCTAGCCTACAGCTCTCTGATTCCTCTTTCTAACAGATGTGTTACTGTGTTGGGTCGGACATTCATGCTACAGATTTTACCCCGTCCCATCGCCCCTGTTCACAGAGGCCCTGTGATGCCCAACACAGTGTTCCCATGGTTTCCAGCAGCACTCCTGACTCTTGGTGTGGGGGACAGAGGAGGAGGGAGGAAGAGTGGTGCCAGTGGTGCAACTACTCATTTAAGAGAGACACCTCCTGCACTTGGCCTCCATCTGTGCTTCAGGGTCCTCGTCACAGCTCTTGTCATAGTGTTGGGCTCCTGTTACTCTCCCCGCTGTTCTGTTTTCCTCCTTCAGAATTAAGGCCCATCCACCAGAGCAAGAGGATAAACGTGCTGGGGGATGGAGGAAAGCACTTCAGATGGTGGAAGACACCCACATTGGCTGGTGGTGGGGCCAGGGAGGGAGTCGTGCCTCTCTCCTGTGGCTCCAAGTCCTAACCCATGAGAGCTGCTGCTTTGCTTGCTCTCATTAGCATTTTTGCTGTGCAAAATCTCACAGCCTTTTTATATCTCCACAGGGTTTGCCTTCAAATATATTAAGTCTTTTCTTTTAATCCTCCCCAAAGGTGTCATATCTAATTTGTTCCTATTTCCCTTGTTTCAGCTGCAAGAGCTGATTTGATATCAAGCAGCATGCCAGATTTCAAAACCACTTTCTTTTCTCCCTTTCCTCTGCCATCCTTCCTCATTTTCCCATGCACAAACACCACACATACACCTGTGTTTGTCCATCTGGCTTATTTCATTTATACATGACACATTTTATTATCAGTTTCATTCATTAAGCACCAGTGAGCTTTAATACCTCTGGGTGTGGGATACACACATCACCTCCTCATGAATGTTCCCCTGGGATAAACCCTTTGCAGCTGAGCCTGGGACTTCTTTGGTGCTTCTTAAACTTAAAAAAGCTACAGCAAGAGAGCAGCCTAGTATAGCATAACGCTGGCAGTAAAGCAAATACATAAAAAGACATGAAAATTCCATTTATTTGTAACTACTTGTTCTCTTTGTGATCTTGATGCAGGTGGAAGAGATCGGTTAGGATTCAGTGCCGACAGCTGACAGCCATGGAACACAAAAATCTGCTATACATGCCCAGAACCACACCACATCAAAATAAAATCATGGGGACAAGCAAGGTGCTTTGTGAGCAGCACAGTAAATGCAGCTTGGATTTGTGTTATACACTCCCAAGCTTCACTGCCCACTACCTTCCCCACATTTTCAACCCTTCAGCCTCTCACAGCCTATTCATTCAGCTTCCCCCTCCCAAATCCAAAACTCCCTCAGAATACTTATATTTTCATCCCTTGGCCCCAGCAGAACAGGCAACAGGGAGCATATTGTACACGTGTGACTGCTGATGGCTGGCTCATTCCCATAGGATGGCTGACCATCAAGAAGGTCAAATTGAAAAGACAATTCAGTGTTGGCTTTCCCCGCTGTAAGAACTTTTATTTGACGTGCATTTCTACTCCGATGCCACCAGTGTTCATGGACCATGTAGGAATTTCTTGTATTTGAGACCTCTATCTCCAGTCATATCTGAAGTAAGCCGAGAGATCTCCACAATTTTCAGGGGGCAAATTGGCAGAGAGATGTATGGACTCTCTGTTAGGGCTTTTTTTTAGCCTGGCTAAAACATGATCCATACCAACATAGCTTTTCATTTCCTGCACCTGCAAAAACACAATTGATAAAACTTGAGGTCCATGGTAACAAAGACTTTATCCTTGGTGCTTCAGCAAATGCAGGCTCATTCCTGACTGACAGAAAGTCCCACAAGCCCAGCTTCAAAGCCTTTGAAAAAGGATGAGGGAACTCAGAGTGAAATGTGGACTTGTTGGCTGCTTGCCACCCCTATAGCCCACAGTTTTGGGGGTATTGGCCCCTTCAGACATATCTAAAGATAGTGGTGGTAATGAATCAGAGTCTTCAGCCACAGAGCTTCACAGATGGGTGTTTTGACCTTGACAAATCCGCTCGGTTTACATGAATACACCAGGACTAGAGGTGGCTAAAGAGCAGATGAACTGCCGGTTTTCTGTGTCTGCCCCAAGGGTGGCCTCTAGCAGTTGTGTGGCACAGGAATTTGGCCCAGCATGAAGCACCACAGCTCATCATCCAGAGCCGTAAACCGTAAGCTGGGCTCCTCACCCCTGCCCAGCCCTTGTTTTGACAAAAAAAAAAGGAGAAATTTTATTTGCATTTTGAGACTCTTTTCCCATGGGAGTTGTCTGAAAATCAGACAGAAGTTCAGAAGCTTTTGGAGACAGGAGGTGTCACACATAGAGCATAGTCTAAGCTTTGGTTCCACTGGAAAGCAAAAAAATGCTAATGGGCTTTGTCTTGGATCAGCAAGGTGTGGGATTGCATGAAGCTCCTGGTCTCCCCAGGAAAAGTACAGCGGCAGAGCTCTCCTCCAGGGCTGGGCCGTGGGTACCGCAGCCTCTCCAGGTTGTATGCAGGTATCTATCATGTTTCTTAGGGAAGAATGGTTCCTGTGTAAGCCATGACAAATAAAGGGAAACCAATTAAGCCAGACCTGGTAGAGTCAGCTGCCCATACCCTTCATATACTCAAGTAGCTGCTGTGGTGCTGGTTGTACCCTGAGTGTATGCTGCATGCTTAGGCCATGAAGGGACAAGTTCTGGCAACAAGGGTGATGACCAAGCTTAGGGGTGCCACCAGGTGAATTTCACACAGGGCTTTATCCAGCCAGAAAAGCTCATTTCATTTCAGAGACAGACTTGCTCCTGTGGAGCCCTTGTGGTTAAGCCCCCAGCAGAGCTGAGTGCTACAGCAACCCAAATAGCACCTTCTTTCTTTTTCCACTTCTTGACTTGGCTTTTTAAATGAGAAATTTTTGAATGATAAAAGAGGGCAAGGCTACTGAAGTGTGGGTGCTAGAACAGGACCTGCTGAATCCCACTCTTAGAGTGGTAGCTTCCATCTGATCATCCACCTAGGCAAGTATCTTCATTTTCTTTTCTAGAGTGAAGCAACAGCCCTTCTCCCAGCCTGCCATCATCTGCCTCTCCAGAACCCCATTGCACCCAAGCACAGCTGGGTGATGGGTCCTTGACCCACCAGGTGGCTGTGCCTGCTGTGCTTGTCAGACCTCAGGGTCAGAGGAATAATCTTGCAATGTGCATATGAGTGGGTAGGGGAAAGGACACTCTGATGACAAAAAAAAAAAAAAAAGGTGTCCCTTCCTCTCCTGAAAAAGCACTACCAGTCTCTTGCACAGCACACTAAATGAACACGCTGGCTCCTATTGAGTTCCCAGGGCGTT
>JAAGAY010148117.1:0-45099 GCA_011801015.1 Ardeotis arabs | reverse complement strand
GTCCCCCCCCCCCCCCCCGTATATTCTTCTAGGCAGTCTACAGTAAGAAGTAAAATAACTTCAAAGTCGTGTCTAAACAAATGGGTGAAAAAGCTTTGCAAAAGGCTCTTATCTGGGTATCACTAATTTTCACAACTGCAATTCTAAATATTGATGCTTAGCTTAATTCTTTTCCCTACACATCCTAAGAGATCAAATTTAAAGTAAAATGTGATAATAAACCCACTAACAAATTAGCTTCTAACGCTCTCTTGTTATAGTCAGCACATTCAAAGCCTATTTCCCTGGAAAAGGTTCAAGTTTTTACTGGATACTTTCCAAGCAGCTCTGTGTCGCAGTAATCTACCATTTTTCCTCTTACACACCCTGAAAGCTCACAGCCATTATCCAAACAACCAAAACACACTCCTCTAACCTGAAGACATTTCTGACATTAACAAACTAATGTCTCAAAAAGATATTTTACATTTATACACATGTGCACTACCCATGCCTACACTACTGCTGGTAGGGGGCCTCAAAAAATCTGGATAAAGTAGCTTCATTGTTTGTTTGAAATTTGTTAGATGTAGTGATTGATTGTTCAGAGCGAATCATTAGTAAGATAGCATGCAGACAAAAGAGAAACCAAGATGAAGAGGAAATAAAGATATAAAAACAATGGCTCTAGAGTACACAATATCAATGTTAATGGTTGAAAGACCAGCAAGAAAAGGAAGTCCTTCCGCACACACAAGTACAAGTGTGCTTAGGATGATATGAATTTTTATCTATCATGCCTGTTCGCACCCCTGACATGATGTGCACTCTTTGTACTTCCTTTGTACAGTTCTCTCTCTCCTGGCATATCATTACAAAAAAGGTTTTCTGATGTTAAGATACAACACGGCAAGACAGCCTACAAAGAGAGTCATGCAGCAGTTCCTCCAGTTGAACAGTCCTGGAGCTAGGTGCATATATATCATATGATTGGTCTGCCATAAAGAGACTGTGGTACAGATGGAGAGTAGTGCAATCTACTGTCCTTCCTCTTTTCAGGGAGAGTGATCATTTTGCAACTGAATGTGCCCAGCGTGAAAGAAAGGTATCAGAGTTTGGTGGGAGCTCTAAACACTCATATGCAGCTGATCCACTGGAAAACACAGGCATTGTTTCTGTTCACAAAGGGGAATGAATGCACAGGTTAGACAAAATCTAGGAAAAAAAATGAAAAACAATAAAAAAGGAGAGAGAATAAGAAGGAGACAAATAATCATAATTTAAAAAAAAAAATTAAAAAGGCAAATGTCAAGCTTTTACTCTCTGAGAATCACTAATTTCTGCCTTTGAGGATGCTGATTCTACAGGAGGCAAGTAAGCTCCACTGAGAAAACTATGGGGGGAAGGAAAAAAAATCAATAGCTGTCATTAATCAGAAGGGGAGCATTTAGAACTCCTACATAAATAACAAAGAAACTATCAGAATCATATCTCTACAAATTGCCTCAAAGATCTTTTAAGTGATCTAGGAACAAAAAGTCATCTTCCAAATCATATTGTGGGATGAAAGGCAATATATGCAGAGCACATTTCCGTTCTTAATCATATATATAGGAACATCTGTTAGGATGCATGTTTCACCATTTGTCCTCCCTTCCCCCCTTACGGTTGTTTTTCACTCAGTGAAACAGTATGGATAGAGGACAAAAGTAACAAATAAATTCATACAACCCAATAGCAAATAACAGATTTGTGGTAAAAAAGGCCAACATTTTAATAAAGGAAAAACCTAGTTCCCGGCAAAAGGCCAAGTACACCTCCCCCCAGAATCCTGAAGTTGAGTAGTTCCTTCTTCTGCTTGCAGGACTCCTCTCCATCTCTGTTTCGCAGGGGGGCAGAGGAAGGAAGAACTAGCCTCTTCAGAATCACTTTCTATTACAATTTAATAAAGGGCAGAAATTCTTGCATAAATCATGCCACACAGGCTCTCTTCTCCTTCCTTCTTCTTGCTACCTAAGAAAAAGAAAATCCACATCTCCTGCAAGAGAAGGCAGAAAGCACCAGACCCAAGTCAGCTCAAGGTCTTACCAAATGGAGCACCGGTGGTGTGAAATGTGGAGCACCGGTGGTGTGAAATGTGCCACACATACCAAAACTCCACTTCAAAACTTTTTCACAAAGATCAATGCAGAGGAAAGAGTAATGATAGCAGCAACTGCGTGTCTTCTGTTACAGATGAACAGATGGCAAAAATCAGCTCTGGACAGGCAGGTGCACACTGGTTCAAGTACCTTATTTATAGCAAGTGCTTCACTTATGTCCTACCCAGGGAGACTGGAAAGAGATTTTTCTCTCCTCCAAACTAACAGTAGGAGAACTGTGTCACTGTTGTGACCTTGTGAATCTCGGTCCTTTTCTTTAAAATGATGCCTATGCTTTTCCCAGTAGAGTCCTAAAAAACCTTCTTCTAGGGTCCCCACATGAAAAAGTTTATGAAACCCTGGGCTACATAAACATGACCGAAAAGTGAAAAAAGTTCCATCTGAAATGTCTAATGAGTCAAACACTAAAAGCCAGAAGAAAAGTTAAGTAAGGCCACTGGTCACAGAGAGACTCGAGTTGCTAAATCTATAAGCAGTTCTATCATCAGAGCTTTTAATGCAGCAACTATACTTAACTTCTAAGGTTCCTCACAAGGTATAGTCTAAGAGCTCTGTAGTCTTAGCGTAAAAGAGATGCACGTTATGCATCCCACACATGCATTTCTTTAATGCATCTTTTAAAGTAAATCCGTAGCAAGTACAAATTTCTAGATAGCAACTATGGAGAAGCACAGGCTCCATAACTCTCTAAGTGCTAACACTAAGTTTTGTTGTGCTTACAACACACAAGCACACACACTGTGTTGGATTTCAACAAATTGTCTTTGCTTGGGATAAAAACTTGCATTGCTTGGATTGATCCAATCCTTCCAACCCATTCTGTGTCTTTAAAGACTGCCATTTCTGGCGCAGCACCAGTCCCGTGCAGAGCCCTGTAATGCCTGTTCTTCTCGGCAGTGAGCAGCCTCTTCCCACAGGTCCACGTTACGTGTTAGGACACGTGGATACCATCCTCCCTCTCCAAGATTTCACGGAGAGATGCAGTGTTCTATGTCTTTAATGTAGTGCCTATTAGTCAAGTAACTGAAATTTGAAGTGATTTCTCTTGCTTTAGTGCGGTTTCCCAGTTACAGTTGCTTTGATAAAGGAAGGTCTTGACAAGGATCAAATCACCTGGATTTAAGTTGTAGCTCTGAGACCATGGAAGGACCACTTGTTTTCTTGCTTCAGCCTCTTCCAAAGGTAGAACAGGGAAAGCAGTACTCCCTTGTTTCAGAAACATTACTGCAGTAAGTATGTCAATGCTTGTGATGCATTCATATACTAAGGAAGCGTCTGTGAAAAGTTCACCAAACAACAAACAAGGAACTGTCTCACTAGCAAAAGTCAAACATTTTGAAATATCAGACAACTTAAAGATTTAAGACATCTCAAATTCCTTCTTCATGGATAAACTTAACATGTGGAAATACTTTCTTTATGCAGTATTTCAGTGTACATCCCAGTTAAGCACTAAAGCCCTTGCTTTAGCCTACGTTTAAGACTGAAGAACACCAAAAGAACTACTCACACACCTGAAGAAAAGCAAATGCTTAACTGAGCCACTGTATGAAGTCCTAGTCCTCATTCATAGCTGTAGGCAACAGCCTACAAAGCGTGGTTGGGAGGAAGTCTAGATGACACATACACAACCTTGTTTAGGGGTGATAACAAAACTCTGTGCTATGAAACCATGGCACAATGATAACTGCCTTTAGGCTACACTGTACAGCAAGGGTACATATTTAAATTGGCTGCAGCTCCACTGAACATATAAACATTGATGATTTTGCAATGAAGCATTTTTGGGAAAGCTGTGCCTTCACAATACTTCAAAACCAAACAGATCCTATGTACACTTTATCTTCTTTTCCAAAGCACTGGTATAAAGGCCACCACTGAAGGTAATACATAGCACATAATAGACCAAGATTTCAACAGAGTATGGCCAGTCTGTATTTGGCTGAAGACAGCTTCCATATGCTGGAGTACAGACCACCTTGGCAACAGTGTTTTCTCCTTTCCACTGTGTGTGAAGTGAGAGCGTAGAAAAGTCAGTCATAAATGACAGTGGTCTTCCAGTACCTCAAGGGGGCCTACAAGAAAGACGGGGAGAGGCTGTTCAGTAGGACCTGTTGTGACAGGACTAGGGGCAACGGTTTTAAAATAGAGGGGGGTAGATTTAGATTGGATATTAGGAAAAAATTTTTCACGATGAGAGTTGTAGAACACTGGAACAGGCTGCCCAGAGAGGTGGTGGATGCCCCATCCCTGGAAACATTCAAGGCCAGGCTGGATGAGGCTCTGAGTAACCTGATCTAGTCGGGGATGTCCCTGCTCCTTGCAGGGGGGTTGGACTAGATGACCTTTGAAGGTCCCTTCCAACCCTAACCATTCTATGATTCTATGATAAATAAAATAGTGTTATGTTCATGCTGTAGAACACGAAAAAAAAATCCATGTAGGACTCCTCATATCTGCACTGATTAATCTTAATTAAAAAAAAAAGATATGATGGTCACAGAGGCATGGTGCTAGGGTTTGGGAGAAACATGGAGGCAGAAGTCAGCTCTCCTGCCTGATCAGATACAGTCTGTGAGCCACGACACTCACGTCATACGCACTTACTTAAGCATAACGAGCAGGGCCTCTGGCATCAGCATATTGGCAGTGAGATGTAATAAGTGGCCTGCACTTCACACTGCAACATTACTGACTGCTCATACAGGGATAGACCAATATAAATTCAGTAGCTACTGAAAATAGGAGGAAAAGAGGAAAACAGTCGCAGCCCACTCCAAGCATAGCAACAGTATTGAAAAACCATCCTCGGAGTGTTTTTTTTTCAGTAAATATGGAACCTGGAATTATTTACATGTTAATTAATTCCTTTAAAAATCCCTAAAAAGATCCTGTACCTCATCTTCAGCTTCTTTAAATCAGGATAATGCTGCATATGGAAGAGATTTATTTAAAATAGGCCTCATCTGCAAGGTGCTCTCTGAGGCTGGCACCTGGGAATAAGGGGAGAAGAAAAATCCCTACAAAACACTTCTTTCCTCCCAAAACCCAAAGTGCCTTTAACCTAGCCAGACTTCAGATGAATAATTCAAAACCAGAAGCGCTCACTCAAAAGCCTTCTGTATCTACAGTTCAATTTTAGGCACTAGGCAGTATAAAAAATTTTGTGAGACTGTAGCATCACACATCCTCAATATACAAACAGCAAATAAGAGTAATTAAACAAGAAGGAATGAATTTCCACATTTCTTTAGGGTACACAAATAAACACAACTCAGAGCACCTATCTATTAAGTCAACTTCCCCTGCCACCTTCCTGAAGCTCCTGTTTCTGAATGCAGGCACTTGGCAGGAACGACTTTGCCATACAAACTGGAACCAAAACAATTCCCCCTCAACCGCACTGGTTCAACAAAAAACCCCTCACTCGTCCTCATGGTGCAAGCACACACAAGAGGCAGAAAAAAGCCACCCTCCATGAGGAGTGCGAGATGCCCCTCTATGTTAAGCACCAACACAAAGAAGTGCCTCAGCATTTGGCAGCAGGAGCCCTAGACCACTGGCGTCACGGCAACAACAGCACGCATCGATGCCAAGGTCTTATTACAACTTGTGTGCGCTTATCCACAGCACTCCGTTTTCAAAGGCTTCCGCGTCTGCGATGGCATACTGTTATTCTTTTAAACAGGTGTTGTTCTCCACAGCTGTAAAATAGACTACGCGCTTGGAAGCAACCAAAAATTACACACCTTTAGAGATGGGTCAAACGGGCACCTCAGCCTCAAATGCAGGGCAGAAATTGTGACAAGCAATGTATTAAAGAAGGAATTTTATAGCTTGATGATTATATGTGACAATACAGTAGGAGTTCTTTCTTCCAGTAACTGTCATTTGATTATTTTTAAAGAAGATAGTAAAAGTGACATAATAAAACAAAATGCTTAAAAATTAAACCAAAGCCATTTTTTTTTCAGATGTATAGAATGGTAAAGGAAAAATCATTTAAATCATTTCCTTAGTAATACAAGTAATATTTAAATAGATTTAATAGTGCTGCTCCAAACCAATGAATTATGAGTTTAAAACCTATTAAAATGTAATGTTTTTTTCCTGAGCTGAGGGGAGAGAGATTTAAATCCACTGAATTTTAATATTTCAGCTTGAGCTGCAGGAGGTAGAGAAAGTCCAAATGAACTATTCCATCAGCACCATTCAAGCATGAACATTTTAATCAGTTTTACTTCCTTGGAGTTCTCCAACACAGTTTACGCTGTCATTCTGAAAGCACTTAACACAGAGGGTGTGAAAAACCACCAAGGCTTGTTATTGCCTTCACAATTGATGGCAAATAATTTTGCAGACTTCCTATCATTAAAATGTCACTGCTAAAAATTGAAGTTTAGCATTTCTTGTGCTAAACTGCATTTTCTTTGAACACCATCACATACCTGTTCTTAAGTTTTTGGTACATTTATCTCTCTCCATGTGATAAACAGGCACACAAGCAGTAGCCTCCATTTCTGCCTTACTACCCAATTGCAGCTAAAAACTGATTATTTCAAACAGAAAAAAAAAAAGACTCTGATAAAATTCTTATAAAGTTACAAGTTAATTCCCTGGTTCCCTTATTAAAACGTAACCACACTCACACAGCATGTTCTGATTATATAGTATAATGGATTAAAAAAAGAAAAGAAAACAAAAACAAAAACAAAACCAAAACATTTTAAGAAGGTTAGACGACTCAATTCAATAATACAGGAAATGAAAACATTATTCCTAATTAGATCATATTACTGATTTAAGGCTACAATTTGTGTGTTGTTACAACAGTGTGATCTTGCAGGTTCTAATTTAAAAATACGGCTATGACACGTGACGAGATCAACTGGATATATCGCACTGCTCACGTCGATACACCCAGCCCAGAAAGGAGCTCTACGCACTACAAACTGCTCCAAGCCAGAATGCCATACCATGCCGTCCATGGCAAACACCAGATGCAGAGCCTGGATGCCTGCAGATTTACAGTCCTCCTGCAGCACGCTTAAGATACCTAGTTGTGGTTTAGTTTTTCTCCCTGCATCTCTCCAGAAGAAGATAGATGATATTTAACTTGTTTCAGCCCGTCAACAGTTTTAAACTGAACATGACCTGTGAAAGAAGTCATTATAACTGTGTTTCATTCCATTAAACACAAATAGTTTATTGTCAGGAGAACAAGCAGTCTCTCTGGGTTCCAGGCTCACTTTGGTATTTTGCATTTAAACTGCATGGATCAGTGATTTGGTTCATTTACCAATGAAGATAGAATAATATTACAAAGTTAAAAGGTGCTTCATCAGATTCCATTAAATCAGAGCACCTTCATACGAAAATATGTACATATGAAACACAAAGAGAGACATGATTTCTGCACATTCAATTCTTTTCTTGGGCCATCCTCCATTCTGGTAAAATCCATTTTAAACACAAACCCAGGGTTCCTTCGTTCAAACCAAAGCGGTTTAGCATGAGTGAGCAGGGCCCCCTCAAAACACAGAGAAACTTAAGCTACAGTTGTATTTCAAAAACTCAAATGCTGCTTCTATCTTTGTCTGATCCACAGCTCAATGGGTAACTAAAAGACGCATTTTTAAAAACTGTGAAGAGCAAGTGAATTTCGGAAGCTTTTAAAATATCACAGGGTTAAAATAACACAAACTCTGTCAGACTTATCAAACAGCAAAATATAAGACAACATAATTAGAGATATAGAAAATCTGTGATTTCTAATTGCGTTCCTTGTTTTATTTTTATTGGTATTCGCTTTACAAAGTATGACAAGCCATTTTCAGACTTTAAATCTCTCCTAGTGCAGACATAACATTATTGTGGTACTCATGCAATTAGAACTTAAGCCTTTATGATAACTTGCTATTGTATTTATTCAGTTTTTTAATGAATCTCTTAAAGATTGGATTAGATTATTTCTCTTTAAACCTGATGAACACAAAACTTTCAGTCCATATTGCTCCTGTTTCTGTAAAACTAAAGAGAGGGTCACACAGCATTTCCTAAGTCAACATAAAACAGGAAAGTAAAAAAAGGCAGTAGAGCAAGGTGAAAATCAATCTTGTGAGGGAGATGAGAGCTGTCCGATTTTAATGCACAAAACCAAAATTCAGATACTATGAAAATTTGAGGCAATAGAATCTCAATTGACTTGAAGAAATAAATTCAGACAGCAATAAACAAAACAGAAAATTAACTTGTGTCTGGTGGGGGGAAGACCAACAGCAGTTACTGCCAGCCTCCCAGACAAGTGTCTAGTCTGTTTATAGTTATTCTGTGTGGTTTAGTGGTTCATGAAAGCAGGATAAACTTAAACAAGGAGTGCAATAGCCAGTGTCTATAACATCACATGTTTTATATCAATCAACTTATTCTATACTAGAAAGCAAATAGTTTTTTTCAGTTTCCCTAATACACACAGAGGTGAATGGCAAAAACGTACACAAGTAGACTGTGAAGTATTCCTACACATGCACGTACACGCGCACACACACACACACAAAACGGAACGTGCACACACACACGCGCTACATGCACACATGCAGCACACACACAAAAACTTACTTTAACAAAGAAGCCAACCTTTAGCTACTTACTTTATGCAAAGAATGTTAATAGAAGGCAATATTTTTGGTTAGGTAATGAAAACTAATTGGGAAATTATTCATCTCCCACTCTCCCCACTGGTGCGTAAAAGACGTACAACAAATGTTATTCATGATTCTACACGATTTGCTCGGATTCACCCCCTTCTTTCTAACAGGCACTTCAGAGGAAATAAAGGTTACTCTTTTCCATTTATATCTTCTAATTGACTACCAGTGTTTTCTTGTGGTCAGATGGATAGAAAATAGAGTTAGAAACAGCCTATTAAAAACAAACTACAATCAGACCGTGGCTCTACACTACAGTCAGCAATGATCAGAGAGCCCTGATTTCCTTGTTAAAAGACAGAGGCATAATTGAAGCAATATCTTCACTTCAGATTGATTATTCGGCGACCCTTATCCACATCTTCACTCAGCAATTTGAATTTTAATGAAAGTAAATGGAATAATTAGCATTTCAAAGTGTGTTTGATACACTGAATAAAAAAAAAGAAAAGACTTTTATGTATAATCTATACACAAAAGAAAAAGCATTTGGGAGGGCACAGAAGATGGGAAGTACAGTTGTAGTGTCCTCATTAGAATACCTTAAACAACTGCTTGCACCAGCTGCATAATTATACATGTGAATAATGTCCTATTAAGCTATGACTTCTCACCTTTATTTTATGTAGTGTGAACAGCCACTGCTTTCCTTGTTATGCCTTTCCTCTCCAGTTGTAAAATGTAAACACTGTGGCTGCCCACACCCATAAAATCTCGCAGGACCGCTATACTAGGGTAAAGCTGCTGGCAGTAAAGCTTTTAAAAGAGGGGCTCCACACACCCGTATTTTTAGATGGGAGCACGGTGCCTATGAGCATGCTGGTGATGAGTTATTTTGCCATTGATTTTGGTTGTTTGGTTTTTTTTTTCTTAAGTAACAGATGGTTTTTTAATGTAAAACCAAAAAGTGTGGTGAATATTCACAATCTTGAGGTACCACCCAGATTGGTGGGGTAGCAGGGACAGGAAAAACCCTCCTAAAGGACAGTGTGTCGTACAAAGGCTACCTGCGGCTGCAGAAGGAGACTGCCACGTGGTAAGCAAAGGAAGCAATGTTACTTAAAAAGGACAACAAAAAACCAGATTCTGACCCAGCTTCCAGGAACAGATACAATACAGACATTAATGACCCCATTAGTCTTCTCAGCACAGTGCAAGCAAAAGTTTTCAGGTAGCAACCAGCTTTTACGAACATCAAGCTACTGAACTTCACCACAGCCCATAACTTCTGGCCCAGCTGATGGAAATGAGTTCATACAAGGGAGAAAGAAAAAGAAAAGCTATTTACAAACACTATTAGAGCTAAAATGGAAAGACCACATACCCCAATGATTGCGTTCAGTTCTGCCATGGTCACTTGCTTGGCACGCTCCACAGCCTGCACCACTTGTTGCTGGTGCTATAAATGAAGATCAGAAACAGAACAAAATTATTTGTTTTCTAAATTATTAAGCACAGATTCTTCCTTTTATCTTTTTTCTTTGCTTTTCAAACACATGTAGGACTTGAAATAACTGTTCTCTAATAGATAGTCACATTCTGTGTTGATCTGCAAGAGTATCAAGTATGAGAAGAGGTTTTTTTATGCCATTACATGCCAGGAATTAAACCTTTGCTGTCCAAAGAGCTATTTTACAACCTGACTAAACAGGGAAGTGTCTTCCTTCTGTCCATCAGCACAGTGTGCTCTTGATTTTACATATCAACTTAAAACGCAAGCCACTTTCCTTACAGCCAGATTATCACTCTGATCAAAGAAAAAAAAACAAAACCAAACCCGAAAAACAAAGGTATGTATTTTCAACAAGCACATGGCACCCACATCACTGAAGGATATACAGATTCTCCTTCTAGGTACATTTCAAAGCAGCTCAACCATAAGAAAGAAATTTAAAATGCCATTCACAATTCTGTCAAACACGTGAAAGAGAACTAATTATTTCAATCCCCAACATGTAAATTTTAATAGCTTTAAAAAGTCCATCAAAAACACATGGTCTAATTAACAACACAGTTTACAAGCTTCAGTGGTTATATTATCTCAGTTTGAGTGATACTGTATTCCTGCAGTAAATTCAAAATTGCTGTATACTGAAAACTGATTGATATTTATTTGAAAACACCAACTGCAAATAAAATGCAACCAGATCCGTGCCTGTTCAGAGCTCCACTGGTGGCAAATTCAGCTGCACAGGCAGCCTCGCAGGATCAGGATTACACGTGACGAATTGGTGCAAGGAGGGGTCAGGGAGAACTGCAAGTAGGTTGTGTGATCTGCACCAGGAATGACTCATCTTTGATTTACAGCCATAGGTTGAACACAGGGAGGAGTGCGCTTCTGCCTATCTCAAGAGGTGCTGAAACCATTAACGATGTACCAAAACCAACGTCTAGATGTTCTTTGGTGCAAAGTTTAAGGAAAGAGCTGAGAGGGTCTCTTAAAAGCCTCCTGTTTGCCCCCCATGGCTATGTATATGGGGAGAGTAGAACTGAGGCACAGATCATGCAGCAACACCTGCTGTGCATCCTTACCAGGGGCAGAAAGCTGCATAAAACCCAAACCCTCAAGACTTCCTCCAACACAAGAGTAAGTGAAGAGCATCAGGAAAACTCCCCAGGCAGCACCCTGAGCCCCAGTGGGAAAGGGGGCCATAAGGGAGGGCCCTGCTACCTCAGAGGACTGGTGGTCTCAGATTCACTGGTTCTCAGTGCAACCCACAAACAAAAATGACATTTTCACTTACAAACTCTCTCCCACAGAAGTGCCCAGGGTGAGGAAGGGCAAGCCTAAAAAATCCACCCATAACTGTAAGACATGTTGACCTCAACTGCAAAAAATGGATAAACGCAAATAATGAAGGAGGTAATTTAGAAACACTCTTGGAAGGAAGAAAATGGTTTTAAGGTTTGTTTGATTTTAAGCAAAGAATAAATAAATGAAGGAAATGCCAGGACAACAAATAACATACGACTGCAAAAAGAATCACAGCAGTCCCATTTAGAGTTTTGTAAAGCTACAGTGCTAATGTAAACCAAATCTGTCACCGCAGACAATGTAAAGAACAAAAAGCAGGCCAAACACAAACAAATTTGTTCTTAGCATTCGGGGAAAACAAAACAAAACAAACGAAACAGTGGTGTATCACCATCACATATAACTGGTAAACAGGAAATGACGATACTCAAGCCTCAGGTTCCTGACCATGTGTTACCATGTCCAGGTCACACCACATGAAAAGAACAGATATAGCTTCCATCGATTATGTGCCTGAAAGCCCGCTGACATGTGGCTCTATATGGCAACAGGGTGATCATAAAAATTACACCACCATTTTCTGGTGGAGGTCAGTCACATCAAAAAAGGGTCAAAGCATTTTTCATCAAGTCACCCAAAAAATTCCCCAAAAATGGGATTTAAAAAGGCTTTTAAATTATTTTTTAAAAAATAAATAATTTACTGAAGTTTATAGTCATCTTTGCTTTCCCACCATTTCCATGCAATGCTTTTTGCACTGAGGTAAAAGAAAGGGAATTAGCTCTTGATTTGCATACATAAGCATTAAATTGCAACACCTGTTGACTTAAATCTTGTTCCCACATCCGTGGGCAGGAGAAAAAAAAAACCTTCTAAGGGACCTGCAGAAAGCCAGCCTGAAAACATCAAAGTTATTTTAGAAATTACTCCAATTTTCATCCAGGTTTTGGAAAAGTAAGTCAACTCCACAAGAGTTTGAATGTTTTCCTTTCCTTTACAGCAAATGCATAAGAATGGCTCTGAGGAGCATCTGGGAAAAACATTACTTCATTCCCAGGTAAGGAGAAGAGAAGGTGGAGGGGCAGAGGACAAAAATCTCACTTTAAGATTTCTGCTGGAAAGCACTAAAAGATAGAAATTCCTTGAGCAGCCACACAAGGCATCTTTCGTTGACTATAACAGGTTTGGGATCAAGCCTTCACAGAGAGGAGAAAACCCATGGGCCTTGTAATGCTGAACCTAAATTAGGTACAGTACAGACAATTAAAACTCTCCTATTGCTAGCTGCTTTAACATTGATTTACTCTTCAGTGGCATAGTTTGCAGAAGACCCAAAATAGATGGTTTGTAATTAGCCTCTCCATCACTTTCACCTCATTGCAGCAACCAAGCAGACTCCCCCACAGCTGCCCGACACACCACAGAGTGAAACCAGGGCTACTCTGAGTCACAGG
Organism: Ardeotis arabs; assembly: GCA_011801015.1. Taxonomy (NCBI): domain Eukaryota; kingdom Metazoa; phylum Chordata; class Aves; order Otidiformes; family Otididae; genus Ardeotis; species Ardeotis arabs. The sequence continues at coordinate 32,042 of JAAGAY010148117.1, read as the reverse complement.
CGCAAACCACGCACTCCAGTGGATAAAGACACGGGAAAGTGGAGTCACCCCGCAGTGCAACAGAGCCCACCGGCTGCCCCCGGCGTGGGCAGGAGGCTCCATGTTACCGACCACAGTTCTGGTAATGGCTGGAGATCCCTACACACAGAGAAGGAGCCAAACCAAGCTCCAGCTACCCACTGCAACCCAAAATCAAGGTGAGGGGCAGGGAGCCCAGGAGCCTGCAAGTGGGATGGCAGCTGACCAGCCCAGTCCGTGTGGGTACCCAAGGATGGCTCCAGTGCAAGGATGGATGGCTTCAGTGCTTACCGCGTGCTGGAATACCTTCCCCGGCCCGCGCACGGGTAACAAGCAGCGCTATGTTAAAACCAAGCAGTACGCATTAGCCTGCCCATCAAGTGATCACATAGCGATTTACAGACAAGTAAAAACAGCAACAACAAAAAAAGGGTTACTTTTTTTCCCAACCACGTACAGGCACAGGGTTGCGGCTCTCACATGCGTTTAATGCTAGCCGCCTTCTGTGCACACAAGCAAATGACAGACCCATTTTCTTCTGTTATGGGAAAACAGTATTTTGCATTGCATTTAACAGGCCAGAGCAACGAACTCAATACTCTGCCTCGCCTGTCACACAGACTAGTATCATTTCTCCTTTTTAACTTCTTCCCTGTCTCTTCTCTTCATCCCTTTTTGCTTTCTGTAATGAGCGGTGTGTCTGCACTTACCTTGTGTTGGAAAATCATTTCCTTTCAGTCTCACAGTGGGTAGCAACAACAGATACCATAAGAAGGATGTAGGCTTTTTCACCATCACATTGTCTCACCACACTGTCTTGTCACCTAGCCCTGGCTCCTGCACAGGCACTGCAGCATGGTGGAAAATACCTGGGCTTCTTACAGCAGGTCACAGCTCCCCGCGACAGGAGAGCTGTGCTGACAGCAACTGAGCACCTGAAATTCCCTCTCAGCACACACACAGATGCTGGCGTTAAAAATGCTGAATTCCAGTCTGTCTCCAGCACCACTAACAACATCCATAGCAAAACTCATTAAACAATTCACTTTGCAGAAGCAAGAGGGCTCTGCTATGTGTTATTCATATCATTTTGTTGTATTATCTGTTTAGAGGGAGTACAGACTAGGTCTTGCTTAAAAACTGCAGTGGGGCCATTATGAAAAGCCCAATCTAGAGACAGCACAACGAGACAAGGCTGTGCCAAAAACATCAATGAGAACTGGAGAGCAAACACACATTTACCGTGGAGTGCAGCACACTCTTAGAAAACTAAAAGGGACCAGATGGGTCTACATCCAGGCACCGTAACTCAGACAAGATATAATAACCACTTCATAAAAACATAAGAACATTATTAGTAATATATGCATAAATTGCTAATAAGATGCCTTTCTTGGTAGAAGGATTACAGACATCTGTCAGCTTCCTCATACGTACTATTCCAGCTCTAGTCTGGGGCAACTCTAAGATGGAGGAAAATAATTTCGTCTTCTCAGTCCAATAACTGCTTCCTTTTGAACAGCATGTAAGAACTCCTGCTCTGCTCCTATAAAATGGATCTTGCACTCTTCATCCAAATTTACTGAACTATAGAAGCACCTGTAGGGAATGTATGTACAGAGAAGAGTCAGCACATTACGGCCCATATAAAAGGAAAACCATTGACTAATATTAAAGTGTTTGAAAGGAAAAGACTGCATGCAGCATATTTCCTTTTTGTGTATTTGTTTGTGTGTATGCATGCCAGTGCTTGGCATTTTATTGTACTTCTAAGTGTATCTGACCACCTTACTGTGCACAGCGAACTGACCAGGGGTAATGGTTTCAAAATAGAGGGAGACAGATTTAGATTAGATATTATGAAAAAAAATTCACAATGAGGGTGGTAAAAGACTGGAACAGGTTGCCCAGAGAGGTGGTGGATGCCCCATCCCTGGAAACTTTCAAGGCCAGGTTGGAGGGGACTCTGAGCAACCTTATCTAATTGAAGATGTCCTGCTCCTTGCAGGGGGGTTGGACTAGATGACTTTCATAGGTCCCTTCCAATCCTAACCATTCTATGATTCTATGATTAAAGAGCAACCCTTCTAGCTTGCTATTAGCTAGTTCACTGGCAGTTGGAAGGGAAAGTACACCTTCTGAAAAAGTTTATTACAGCCTCCTCCAGCCTATGTGATGCTTGCAGTGTGGCACAGAAGTTGACAGGGGACAATACCATGAACATTTGTCTGGCTTCTCAAGCTGCTTTCGTAGGTTGTGCTGAGCTCCAGGCTGACACAACTACATCGTTAGCTGTAAATCAGCCAGCTTGCATGTGTCTCATGAATATAAACACAGTCAACATTTACTCAAAAGAAGGTAACCCTGATACATGAATATCTCCAGCCACACTGAACAAATATCACTATCCAGCACACGAGGTCATTCAGCACTTGATAGCCCGCAAGGTCCCACAACAACAGGTTGCAGCCAGCCACACACACCATCTTGACTAGACAGGAACCAGCCCCAACTTGCAAGCCACAGGGTTGTGCAAGTGTCACACTGCGCCGCAGCTGGCAAACTCAGCCGAGAAGCGTAAATGAGCAGAGGCATGATCTACAGCTTTAGATCCCGAATGATGTGCATCTTACTGGCTAGGATCATTTGATGATGTGAAAATTGAGCTACCTACACGAGCTGCAGCAGATCAAAACTAAGTTAACCAACTGCTAATAACCTCCAAGTATTTACCTACAATCCCGCAGGCACCCCCTTCACCTTATGCAATAGGAACTTCTTTGAGCACACTGGTATCTCATAATATCACAGGAGGTGGAAAACAACTGTTGCAACACAGCAAGGGTGCAACCACAGCAGAAACGGAACACACGTTGCCCCTGAGGTCCATCTCATGCCTCAACCACAAAGTCACTCTTTCCTATCAAAATGGGAAGCTCGTATTTCTTGGTGCTGTTTTTTACGGTCTGCCTAAGTCAACAGTCAACATAAAAACAAGGTACCACTTGCCTGAGTATTTAGGCATGTTAGGAACTTTATTTTCAATATATGCTTAGATGATGTACAGCACAGTAAAACTGACTGAAGCCTGGAGAATTTCCTGAACACTTTACTGGATTGCCCCCTGAAACAAAGCAGACAGTAGCACACGGGAGGGTGATGTATTATAACTGCATCCTTTTCACAAGATCTCCAGCGATTTTGGCCACAATTTCTTACTTCTAAGTGAGTTATCACAAGCCATTGATTCCTTACAAAGTTAACAAGCAATAAGACAAGTTAACCTGGTGCTATTACGAGGCAATAATGTCGCCATCAGTGCATGTAACCACCGTATTTTGTTCATTTTTCCCTCAGGCACAATACAAAGGAGCCTGATCACATTTTTCAGCCACTATTCCAAAATTAGACTGTATGCAAAATGCATAAACAGCAAAAGCACGCAGCAATTCAATTCTGTATTAATCTAGATGATGAAATAAAGAGACTTCCATTAAGATACTCACTTTTAAGAAACACAAATTAGATAGAAACCAAGACCAGCAGAATACTGAAATCTGGAGATCAGTTCTCTTTTGCCTCATCAGCATATGCCAATATAAACTGTTTTAAATAAATACTTCTACTAACAGAGGTCAAATAATTGCCAAGACTTTTCCAACCCCAGTATGAAAACTACCACAATTATTGGCACTACCAAAACATGTGAGAATTTTTTTTGTGCTTCCCCTTTCAACCCCCCTCTGCTGTCTAGCCCCCCTACCCTCTTGCTAGGTGAACTAAAAAGCACACTTGCCTCCACACGAGATGAATGTGTATGCTGGTTTTTTGGAAGTGCTCCCTTTTATCTTTGTCAATGCATGTGAAAATGCTAAAGTTATTAATTTACTGACCTCTCCATCTGCTCTGTAGCCCAAAGAGCTTTGACGCCACGCAACAGGCAGAGAGGAGGAGCTGTAAGACTTGGTAAACAGACATGCAAACACGTGAAGGAAAAATTATGGGCCACGCATTTAAGAACCAGAGGCTCACTAGCACAGAAGCCATATGAGAGCCTGTTTTCAGATCTAAAACTGCTTAACGCAAAGCTCTGATCTGCAGCCTAGCAAAGTAAACAGCAGACATTAAGCACACTGAGGCTGCTGCGCTTAAGCCCTCCCTGGGTGGTAGTGCACCCATGACAGAAGTGGGACAACATCATTTTCTAAATTTACAATCTGTATCATCTCAGTTGTCTACTTACATAGTTCTTATAACTAGCATAATAATGACAAGCTACTGTAATGGCTAAGTCCAGAATTACTTTAAAATCGCTCTCCATGCCTAGCTTGATAGCCAGGAAGTTTAAACAGTGATCAGGGCCCTTGGCTCACAGTTCACAAGTTACTGCATGTAAGCACCACATGGGAGATTCTCCTCAATGGAAGAAAAGAACGAAGTACAATGTGCAGCCTTCACAGTGCCTTCACCCACTAAGGCAGGGAGTTAAAATATACCAACAACAGCTTTCAGAAGAATGACTCCAGGGCGATTTAGCTGCACAGACAGGACAGCACGATGCATAGGGAGCAAAGAAAAAGGAGAAAGCCTGTACTGACCTGACTGAGATGCCACTAACATCAAAGCTCAAAAACCTAGTCTTTTTTTTCTCCCCCTCCCCCTAATTCCACGTGACCATGTAGAGGAGGTGGAGGCTAGGATTTCCAAAATCAAAGGGCACACTCTATCAAGTCTCTGTGAATCAAACACATCTTTCTTCAAGTGTGTTCTAAGCCCACGTAATCCTTTTTCTTGTCTAATTGGCAAGAAATACCTACTCCAAGAAAGCACACGGGCTGGGTTTGTGGAAGCAGGGCAAGCAGAGCAGTGTACCTTATTCGTGTATGGTAAAAAAGTTCTGTTTAGCATTCCGGCTGAAAATAGCAGTGCCAATACCAGCAGTAGTATACTGGTATAGAGTTTCTAAACACAGTATCACGTACTCTTGAGAAGATGCCTGTGTCGTGGAAATGCTGATGCCCATGTCTTTCCCAAGATCACAGCTTTGCTTGTCAAGTACTCACCCTTGCCTTTGTTTCACAGGTATGTAATTTTAGTGCTCACTTTAGCATGAGTATGAATCAGCTTTACACCTCATTTTTATATGCTGTCCTATTCCTGCACAGCAAATAAAAACCTGTAACTAGATGTACAGAGATTCTGTCAAAGTACAAAATCAACTGCTGCTCATTTTAAATCCAAGCAGGACTTGAATTCTGGTTCCCCAGCAATGTAACTAGATCATTACACATCATTTAGTTTCCACACATCCATCTTTATAAGCAGAGAGTTCAGCAGCACTCACAAACATTGTCAGGTTCTAGTTTTGATAGCATTATTCTCTTTTCAAACACACAGAGATGCACATGCACATGCACACATGCAGAGCATTAGCTGAATGCTAAAATCCAGCATACAGCCTCTCGTTTGCTGCAGGATGAGCAGCTCAATAGCACTTTATGGAACAACTGAAAAGGTGGGAGAAAAGAGTCACAGTGTGTTCTCAGGCACGATGTTTTACAGAAATACACCTTCCAGCTTTGACTTCTCAGCCACCGATCCAGCTGAAATTAAACCATGCATTAAACAGACGCATGCCAGCCTGTGCCAGCAGACCCCGGTCTCCAGTCCCTCTCCTCCTATGAGGTGGGCAGAGGAAGCCGTTATGCAGCTGAGGTCTCATTTCATGAACCATGCTTTCATTTTACTTCATACACGCCTGTGGCTCCAAGGCTCCCTCGCTAGCTCCCACCAACTCCCCCAAATCCCCGTGCCCCTCAAAGTATCCCTCAATGCACTCAAAATAATACCAGCAAATCATAATTCAGAGAAAATTAGTGCTTAGAGAAATTAGCTCACAGCAAGCTTCAATCTTCTGTCTATATTCCCCAAATACACAGAAAACATAAAAGGATTTAAGGTAATAAGTAATCTGGGATGCAGAGAGAAAAATGGAAAGAAAAAAAGCTGCATTTGTATGCCTACTGCGTTGAACATCACTACTTAGTATACCAAAATAGAAGTTTCTGCTGAACTTTAATGCCTGCTGCTGAGAATGTAGCACAAATCATGCCTTTCTAGTATTTTTGCAAGCTGTCCTCTGATTGCAGATTGACAAAGTCATGACTGTGAGAAAAACTGCATTGTACATAAGAGCAAAGTATTTAAACAACTAAAACCTTGCTTCGCACATTATAACACATTCCATTTCCTAAATATATTTAAATTATATTATAATGGCCTCGGAGAAGATAATGAAGTTACAGTGATGACAGCACAGTGGAAAGTCATCTACAAGCACCAAGAGATTCACATGGAAACCGTCTCAACACAAAGTCCTGCTTTTGTAATAGATATGATGAGGCAATCACTTAGATCAGCACCAGTACAAACGACTACCTACCTCTTGGGACAGGAAGGGAATGACTTGTGCACATATAGCGTTCAGCCTCTTGACAATTTCTGCCTGCAAGTGACAAGAAGAAAGAAGTTCAATTATATAAATTCTTAGATGCAATTGTCACCCATGAAGACAGAAGACTTATTTGTTTGCTTTTTTTTTCATCTCTAGTCATCCTCTGGTCAGGACAGATTATTGAAATAACACAAGTATTTGGACATCAGTTCAACAATACCTAAGAAGCTAATCATTTCCAGCCAAAACATTTTCCTTAAAAAACATAGTTTAGAAATGACACAAAGAAAAATTAATTCTGATTATGCAATCAAAGGCATATAAAGAAAAATTTTTCAAGAGAAGTAACAACAAAACCCAAACAAAATACTGTGTATCAAACTAAACTCTCTCCTAAGAGGCAAAAAGAAGGATCATTTCAAATTACAGCAATGCCATTGTAAGCAAAGGGAACAAATAAACCAGTTACTTCTATACAAACACTGCATATCATGAGACAATTAGCAACACAATTCACAACTTCCCTGATAATGATTCTACCACATATTTTAGAAAGGGACACTGCAGTCTTGTATCACATTTATGCTGCGATCATACCCAAGGTTAATAGTAGTTACTTTCATGTTGCAATTGTGATCAGAAATGAATAATACACGATGTTTTATTTCCATACTGGAGATCAACTCTTATTCTGTGTATTTAATTTGCAAACATCAACAGAGACAGAGGAGATTTGGAGAGATAACACAAGAATTACAGCTCCAGAAACAGAATATTTAAAGTCACACAGACTTTCTTACAATAAATCGTAACTTTCTTACAACAAATTGCAACCAGGATCAGTTCCTCATTATACGGTAGGACAGAACACTCTTCCTCTTGCAAAGTCACTAACCGTATGACGAAGGCACACAAACTTGTGCAATTTAGGCTTCCTTCTTTTATCAGCAACCCTTCCAGCCTTTTTGCTCTGCTGCCTTTCAGTTTGCAAACGCTTAGAAAAGAACCTATAGAACAGAAAGGCTCAGAACTAGCAGTAAAAAAAGTTGGAATCACTTATAAAATAAACCAGGGTTCAAGGAATATTGCCATTACACAGAACAAAGACATGGTAAGCCAGAGGTAAGGGCACCCGTGAAACTCACTCTGCCCCCTTGTGCATGCTGTGATACACTCGAGTTCACACACCCTGCTTTGCAATACAATTTCTTCATTTCTCTGAAATCCATCTAAACTCCCGCAGGTTGTTTATGCAGCAATTTCTACATTACACTGTCCCAGTATCTTCTCTCTGGTCTTCATTGTTTATGCAAGTCCTCATCTTGTTAAAGGTCTGCGTTTTAATACATTTTTTACATTCATCTACTACACCTCTTCTGTTTATTCAGCAGCACAGACACCTTAAAGGACACTTGAGAATATGTTCTGTTCACCACAAAGCTAAATTACCTGCTAATTTCAAAGGTCTATATGTGCCTATAACATCAGATTTCCCGCAACACAAAACTTAAACATCCCTTTAAATAGACGGTGCTCACTATAGTAGTTGACGCAGATATTTAGAAACTGCTTGTTCCACAGAGCAGTACAGGGATCGACAAGGTGTGTGCGCATCTAAGCTTCAGTCAGAGAGGCCACAGGATCCAATACAGCATTACTTGTATTTGATTAAGGACTTGTAGACTGTAATACAATGCACAGCTGCAAAGTACCTGCACTGTAGTGGTTCAAGCACCATTAATTTAGTCATTTCCGAATTTCAGGTCTCAGCCACACTGCTGTCTTTTTTAAAGGAATCTCCCAAGTGCCTTAAAACCAAAGAGAAAACTACACCTCCTGCTCTTCGAGGCTTTTCCCTATGAAGGGAAAACTTCAAAGTGTCGTCGTCCTACTTGAGCTGCAGCCCTTCTGACCTGCCATTTAACACAGATGCATGCCTTAGTAAAAAAGGGCACGTGATGCTTTCCTCTGCTGCAAAACAACTCCTCCTACCCATCTTTCAAATGACGCTTGCAAATGTACCCACCTCCTGTCCAGCTCCAGGGGGGAGCTTTTGCCCCGGCTGTGCACAGCAGAAGACCACTCTTCCATCACAGCCATATTAGCTGGATGCCTCTACCGCACTGCTTAGGAACTGAAAATAAAACTGGCTCCAAGTGCCATGCAGGAGCTGAGCATGTAATTTTAAAAGGCTTTTAGATTCACAGATTTTAAGGTCAGATGGAACTGTTACAATTGTCTTATCTGACCTCCTGGGTAACACAGGCTGTAAAACTTCACCAACTTCTCCATCAAACCTGTAAGTTCTAGTTCAGCTAGAATATAGCTTAGTCAACAAAAATAATTTTATTCAACTCACTCCGAGGCATTTCTTCTCAATTAACATACTCAACCCCAGCTATTTGAAGCTATTTCAGCTATGATGTTTTCCTTTTGATCACTTCCCTCCCCAACAGAAGAAGGATGTCTCTCTTCTACTGCTCTCCTGGACAAAAAATGGTTGAAACATATTTCCTCAGTATTTACACAAAAATTCACCTCCGGCAGATTCTAAGCCTGGGAAACGTCAAGCTAAAAAGCGTCTTCCAAAAAGCTCTAAGTAACTGAAAACAGCTGACTGAATATGAACAGATACACAACTGTAATAAACCTCTCCGTATCAATCCCACTGGCGTGCAGAACAGCGAGTCTTTTCACACTGTATGCAGGAAAGCGAGCTCATGAAGACAGCACCCAGCTCAACCTACGGAGAAGAAAAAGAGCTCACTAACAGCTTCAAGAGACGCCAAGATATTCCCTAGCAGCACTTATCAGCTAGGCAAGGGGCCTGCTAGGCCAGTCACAACAAAGCCGAGAAGCCCTTGCTATGCTGAAGCAGCTGTTTACGCTATTTCCTTATTAAAATGGTCTTCACTTCCCCTAACAATGAGTGTCCCCAGTTGTGTGGTTGTGCATACAGTTATGTTTTATCACTCTCAACACTTGGGCAGCAAGGAGATAGCCCAACTGAGCAACAGCGGACCTCAAAGGCACAGCATGACCGACACACGGCCTGCCTACCTTTGGAGACCACAGGCAGTAGGAAGGCGTGAAGGAAAACACTGTGTACACCCACAAATGATAGGAAGTACATAAAACATTCTGTACCAAAAAATCTTAAATCAGACATTTTCGGGTAGTCAATACAAAGTACGCTCTGCCTTGACACTGCAACTGTTTCTGCAATTAACTGTATGGGATAATACCTCAGCAACAAATTGATCTACGTTTAACACAAAATGTACAAGAGAAGGAGTTAGCTGTCTGAAGTTAGCTGGAGTGGGTTTCTTGCAACGTTGCCCTAAAACCTGAAGGTGTAGGTACTGGTGTCATAGGTTAACATCTTGGTAGACCTACTCCTACTGCCATTGGAAGGAGCCTGGAAACTCGTTCTTCTTTGCATAAGGTACAAAGTCAGACACAAAATAAAACACGAGCCCACTTTGCATTTCTACACTCACACAGATTTTTAGACATCAGGCCAATGAGTTTTTCACGATCAACCCAATTGGCAGGAGAAGGAAAAAGTATGATTTCATAAAATCAGGCAGCCAATTCCTCACATGGAAGCCAAAGTTGCCTCGGAAACACGGCTGCTTCCATGGTCATCTAATTTTTCCTCTTTTGTCCCATGGGACCAGGCTTTAGGGAGGCATCATTTATTTACAGGCCTTTCCACCAGGCTTCAGTTACTGGCCAACAATACTGTGGACACACACACTTCTAATGGCCTATGTTTTGAAACCAAGTCTAATCTGATGGCACAGGGCCCAAACTCCTTTTCCAGCATAGCCATTAAAGGATGTAGGTTATTGCTGTTGTCACCATTGATATTTGTCATTGTAATGTAATTAGGGCCCTAAAATGATGCATTACAGCCCTTGGCACAGCTTCTATTAAAATCTTTTCTTCTGCTCACTGAACTGCGACCTGGTTTCTGATGAATAACAGACAGACAGCTTTAGGGTGAGGAGCAGATTCATCAAAGAAGTATTTTTCAGCTCTGGAAATAAAATAAATAAATAAATAAAATACAGAGGGCAACCTAAGAAGAAAAGCACAAGGAAGAGGGGGTGGGAAAAAAGCACATAGCACATTTGAATTTCATCTGACCACTTGAAATTCTGATTGCATCTGATGAATCTTTCTTAGGACAATATATTCCCAGCCTGTGAATCACATGGTTAATCAGGGCTCTAATCTGCTATCCATCAGCCTATGCCAGCACTATAACTTCCAATCAAATTTATAGGTTATGTGGGTCACGCATCCCTGAACAACTACATTCACGGATATCCCATTTAAACCAGCACAGATTCTGAAATGCTGTTGTTAGGGTTACTGAATGTTATAATACTATTCAAAGCTTTATGAAAGCTCCTGATAAACAGCTGCTAAATTATTGCCTGTGGATACAGTGTGATGCTCTGAAATAGCATTAATGGCCCAATAAAAGGGCAATTGTTCATGCCAAAATATAAAAAGGATGGCTTTTGCTGCCATAGTTTGTCAAATATGTTAACAAACACCGACACTTCTATTATTCCTTTCCCTACACACAAAAGATGTTTGGTTTTGCATAAAAACATGCCAGCACAGAACCAAAAAGATGAGGGAGAGATAGGTAGGGAAGGCTCGAGCTGGAAAAATCTTTTTACTTATCTAATGCAAGCTTGTATTGCTTGCATCCTTTGGGAGACACCCACAAAAGACACTATTTTAACAGTTTTGAGCTCTTTTCATAGCCACTTATGCGGCACATCCTTTTTTAAAAAAACGAGAAAGATTAAATATGTATTAACGACAATGTCAGTAACTTTTTTGGTTTGTATTTCTTTGCGTATAGAGAGACAATAATAAAACCACTATGTCAGAATCTGATCCGAGTAAAGGAATGAAGACTTGTATCAGTTAATAGCCCCTCAGCATTATTGCAGGGGTTCAACACAAGAGCAACAGCTTAGGTCTCTGATTCAGCCAACAAAATCTTCTTCTTAAATGGTACTTAATTGCCTAAACATGCCTAAACCCCTGACCTTTAAGTTCCTAAGTGCCTATAAAGCATTCTAAAAATGGCCAGAAGATAAGCCTGTAGGCAAGGCTACACCTCAGGTCCCGCAAGGTAACCCAGCCCCTGAAGGGTGCTCAACAAAGCTGGTCCTTGGGGTACAGCCATGGTCCAGCAGCCACCAGCTGTACACAGAGGGGAGGAGCAGGCGATAGACCATTAGACTCCTAAATGCGTGTAAGGATGGCAACATAGATGGTGTTTAATTCAATTTACCTTTGCCACTTACGCTAAAATAGGATGCAAGCATAAGGTAAAATATGGGGATGTGTTTAAGTGCCTTGATAAGTATTTTAGCACATGTCTGAATTCTCAGCACAGATGGGGACTAAAAGAGAAGCAAGAGTCATATAAACGCCAGATATTAAAATACTCAGAAATGTTCTAATGTATAGGGAGTTCAGAATCAATTTGTTGCTTAAAAATCTCCATTTGCATTCTTTTTTTTTGTGCAGGGAAAAAAGGGAATTGGGATTTTATTTATAGTGTATAAACTTCAGGAAAATATTTCCTCTATATTTCACAAAGTTCCATGGTTATTACAATTATAAAAAATTGCTGGTAAAGAATTACCACTGGAGGCTGTAGGTCTGTCAGTGGAATGGAAGCAAAACTACTATATATGTATTGTTGAAATAAAACAGAATAATAAAACACTATTGGGAAACCCATTTCAGCAGCCAGTAGGAAAAAGAATATATGCAATTACACTTTCAGAAAAATAATCTGAAACAACTGTTATTTCAGGTTTAATTTGTTCTACACAATGCAGCCTTTGCCAAAAAGATCAATCTAGTTTATTAAGTGCTTACCAAGAACACATGCACACACCCATAATATCTAAATAGGCATTCCACAAATTAGTGAGAACAAAAAACATTATTATACTGTATGAGACATATCACGATTCCGAATAAAGCAAGCAAAAAAGCTAATCTTAGTATTTCACAGAAAATTAACTCTTCTTTCATAAAGAAGAATGTGTTTTGTTTTAATTACAGATTGTTGTCTGGAAGTGCTTACTCCAGTTCTACAGAACTAGAGGAAATACTGCAAGCCCTGAATATAAAATTTCTCTTCAACCCTAGAAGAATGGTGATTGGAAACTGAGCCACAAAGAGTCTAGTCTTGTAATCGAAGAGAGCGGAGGGAAGAGTTGCCTGGTGAGAAGGATACTAAACAGAAAACTTCTTCCTCACTAAACCAGTTTCTCAGGTTTAGGAGACGTAATCTGAGCATGAATGTACAAGTTGTACGCAAGCAGGACCGCCAGTCTCTGAAATAATCACGGGTACATTCTCCACCCCACTTTCCTATCAACCTTCTTCCCAGCTGAACTCAGGAAGTACTGTAAACTTGATACTCGCCCTTTGAAAGTTAATTTAGGTGCTTATTTTGCACAAAATACTGCAGACAGCAACATAAGCAATAAATCAGAGTGGCAGAATTTTCAAAATCAATTTTCTAATGTATATCCTGATCCACGGGCTGCTGAAGTGAACTGATAAGACATGGCTTTTATTTAATGTCTCAAGAACCATGTGGAGTCAACTGTGCAAGAAAGGATACATATTGAATCATTCATGGTTAAGACAATAAAAAGTAAGTCAAGTAAGGTGACACATAAACATGCTTCAAGCCTGTCACTTGAGGAAGTTGATGGCTTTTGTTAATATTGACTTCTACCAGCATAGAATATAGCTAGAATATAAATACACAGCCTGGAGATCCCCATAGTCCTTCACATGTTCAGGCTGCCACCAGGTACTAAGCTCCATCCTGCCCTGCCCCAGATGCACCTGCACAGTATCCAGAAAAAATCCTGCAAGTGGAACCTGAATAGCAGACTGGTTTTATTTCCCTTCCTCAAAGGCAGCAGAAGACACTTACTGAAAAAGCAGACAGAAACGAGTAAGAAGAAGACACGGCCACAGGAGGTGCTGTCTCCATCAGCAGAGCTTGGAAGTCCTCTATAAGGGACTATCCTTTCACCTACCAGCAAGCCTCAGCATTTCAGAGCAATACTTGTTTTGTGGAATATAGCCTCATGACACAGGGATGAGAAGTTTCCACCACTCTCTCCACCAACTGAAGAAATCTGACTTCATAGTTTAAGAAAACAAACAAAACTTTTTTTAAGCTTATAAACCTGTGGCATCATACCAAGGCAGCTTCAGCTATGAGTTCAGTCTTTTGCATCTGTCTCCTAGTTGTAATTGGGTCAGAATTTCCCATTTTAATCTTTCCCATAAGAGCTGAAACACAGCAGCACATGCACGACCACCACTCCCTTACTACTCTGCTCCTCTCCTCACACACCCCTCCAAAGAGTTTGCAGTTCTCCTGCACCTGCTGGAAATGGCACAAGCTGGTCTGACCCTGTCCTTGCAACTATGTGCACACAGTGGTTTTAGTGTGCAGTTTTAATTTAACTGGATGCAGAAAGTCCCCTATTTATTTACATCACAAGTTCATACTCTGTTTCTCAGGGGCAGGAGGAAAAGTAGTCAGAAAAAAATACTGCAGATCAGTGGTTTCAATGTGTACATTGTGAAGAACTGGGTGCAAAAAAAAAAAAAAAGGTGGGAGACAGTCAACACTTGTTCTCAGTAGGCTTATGTTTAGCTTGAGGTGTCCTTAACTGCCCTTGAAAAATATTAAGGAGGCAGCATTTCAGTAAAAAACTGAAAACCTCCAGCAGGCGAATCTAAAAAAACCCATGCTTTTAAAATTTACATAAACAATAAAATCGTTTTTCCTCTACAAAACAGAGTTCCCACCATCCACCTCTTACTTCTGATCCCCACCAGCACTTACCTTTCACTTGCAGACACATACAAAGTACGACTCAGAAGTAGCTACAGGCAACCAGACTCCCACATCCATTCTCTGTATCATGACTACAGTGCTTGCTCTGGAGCAGTATGCTCCAAATGTTAATCACGAGAAGCTGATATGCTACCACAGTTGAGAACTGTGAACATTGTGCCAGACTTCCAGTTATATCTACAAGGTTGAACTGTTCAGTCTTGAAGCTTGCGGAAAACAGTGCAACAAATGGTAACATGTAATATAGTCTGACAAAAAAGAAGGAAGAAAATTCAGTTTCTCTAGCAAGTGTTGTGCTGTTCCAGGTTTTAATGAACTACATAAAGCTGATCAATAAACTTACAAAAGCAGCAGAAGTCCCCCATTAAAAAAGGAAAAGCAACGTTATTGCTGAACTCTATTTATTTTCTTCCAGATTCATCTGGAAGCCAGGAGTCAGCTCTTCTGCATCGGGAACAAAGTCGTCCTTCTCTTCCATCTCTGGTTTGCTTTGCTTACCTGCCTCAGCCCTGCAGGTCATAAAAGGTGGAGCCCATAGCCTGACCGATTCATTGATAATCACACTTGACTATATTTGCTTCCAGAAAAGATAAATACTAGGAATCGGCACACTGATCTACTCAGTGGATTTGTTAGATCTGGTTACAAGAATTCTTACAGTGTTTGAAAACTTTGTCATGTTTCACCTTCAATCCCTCATCTCTTCTTCCTACCCAGCAATTTCATACCACATGATGAAAAGCTTAAAAAATCCAGAAAAAAAAAACCACTCTGGTATGTATTTCAAGAAAAAGTAGTCGACACAAATGAAGCAACATTTTAACTACTTTTCCATTGTGACTTCCTGTTACTATGAAATTGAGCAATGCTCAGATGCAACTTCCATAGATTAAGGTAACAGATTTCTGTATTTGACGTAACAGATGAAAATCCTGCTCCTTCTGAGCAGTACATAACACCGCAAAAGAGATGGAAGAATAGTGTAGTGGATTTTTTAAGTAAAACACTTGTCACAATGATTAGCTCAATGGGAAGGGATTCTTGATGCAGCAGAATGCTGCTTTCCTGAGAGCAACAACAGAACAACACTCTTTTACCTCCGACTCCTATATTGATATGAATTGTCATGGCTCATAATTTCAATCATTGTGGATCGTAACTACCTCTGTTGAAAATAACTCTATTTGGATTTTAGCATTTCTGCAGCTGGGTTTTCTTGCTTATTTTCACCTAAGTGAAGGAGAACAAGGAAAGAACAGGTAATTTTATCCTTCAACATCTGAATATCTAACAAGTGCTAATTTCACTAGTGAAGTAAATCTAAAATAGTCAGGCAGTTTACAACTCTCTTTTTAACCTTCCTAAGAAGACACAATTGCAAAGCAAATGTTAAGACATTTGTAAGACATGTATGCTTAATATGTTCAGGAAATTCACTTGTCCAAGACAGTTGGATACACCAAGTATCTTGATGTTCAATTCATTTGAATGGCATTCTCCCAGTAAAATTCCTGCCAGGACAGACTCTGAGTCAAGCAACACTAAATTGCATTTATCTTTAAATTACATCAGCATTATTGAAGTTTTCAGATACTCTTCATCCAAGAGGGATTTCAACTTAAAATAACTTTTTAGAGAAACACAAAGTTTAAGAAAATGCCATAAAAAGCAGAACAGGAGGCAAGGAGCAAAGGAGAACTCTCTGGTTCGGATATGTAGATTTCATGAAACCTTTTGCAGTGCTGTAACTCCTTCTGAGATCACACTTTGTGTGGAGAGCTACTATGAACTGCATTAATTTCAGACAAACGCTTAAGATGCACCATATGTTAAGTGCGCTCTTCATCGTACTGCACCTACAGACTTTAATAAAAACATCTAGAATGTGTAAAGTAGGTCAAATGTGAGCAAATGAAAAGGGTAAATAATCAACTCTGTAAACAGATTAACCATCTGGTAATAATATCAATGCATTTCTCCTTAAACGTGCTCTTACCAGAAAAGACAACTATCAAACAGGACTCCTTCATAACCTGGTTCATTCCTTCACCATGCCCCGCTCCCATAAAAAATTCTAGGCCAGAAACACGGATTATGCACCCACCAATTATGCTGTATCTGCTCTTGAGACAGAGAGAAGGCTTTTGCCGTAGCTTCACATGTACTTTAAATTGCACATAAACAAGCACTGAAGAGGCTCTTCCCTAGCTACTCCTTGCTCACCCCACCCTTGTGCTGCTAGCATTTTTCTGGGTATGTGGCGAACTAAGCAATAAACTTACCCAATCCAAGTTAAAACCCAGACCCTCACAAAAACTTTTTTTTTTTTTTTGAAAATACAAACCCCATCCCAGACCCAGTTTACCATGGGGTTAACCCAAATGTGGGATCACCCCTTTCATTACCAATGCCATCTTCTGCCTGCTGGACGTGCACAGGAACCCTCAGCCTCTGACACACAAAATCTCTACACAGAGACTTTTTCTGAACACTCCTTTGAGTCAGAAAACAAGAGCACAGTTAGGAGAGCAAACCACACAGCAGCACTCCTGGCAAGCACTCATCTTGTTACAGACACCAATACCTCTCTGGGCACGGGAAGGCACTCTGTTTCACTTCCTCCACTACCCTGCAACTAAGACAAATTGCACATATAACCACATCCTAAACTTTTCACCTCTCTGGTTAGCGTCACGATATGGTTTAGCTGCAAGTTTCGACTAGTCTTTAGAGCCACCTGTTAGACCATCCGGTAAACCAAATCACCAATACCCAACTGCACAGTGAATTCAAAACAATAAATAAATAAAAACTAGTGTGCGTTAGTGGTGGACGTTCTAGCTCCGTAGTGATCAGATGATGAAATTAAATGCTGTGGTCAAAACTGTGAAAGAACCACACTCATAAAACAATGTATGTTTTTTCTCTTATAGCAGACAGCATGACAGAGAGCAAAACTACATTTCCATGCCTATTTTCCTTTTTTTTTTTTTTTTAATGAATCATGACTTTTTGATATGGAGTAATTCTATGGTTTACCAAAATGCAGTCTCTGGGCTTGTTAACTTCATATTCAGTTTGCTAGGTCTGTAACCTTGGGATCATAGCATTGTTTACATTGGAAAAGATCTTTACGATCATCAAGTCCAATTGTTAACGTAGCACTCCCAAGTCCGTCACTAAACCATGCCCTGAAGCCCCATGTCTACACGTCTTTTAAATATCTCCAGGGATGGTGACTCAACCACCTCCCTGGGCAGCCTGCTCCAGTGCTTGACAACTCTTTCAGCAAACAAATTTTTCCCTAATATCCAATCTAAACTTCCCCCGGCACAACTTGAGGCCATTTCCTCTAGTTCAAGTACTTCCACCTCACTATAACCTCCTTTCAGGTAGTTGTGGAGAGCGACAAGGTCTCCCCTCAGCCTCCTCTTCTCCAGCCTAAACAACCTCAGTTCCCTCAGCTGCTCCTCATAAGACTTGTGCTTCAGACCTCTCACTAGCTCCGTTGCTCTTCTTTGGATGCGCTCCAACACCTCAATGTCTGTCTTGTAGTGAGAGGCCCAAAACTGAAAACAGTATTTGAGGTGTGGCCTCACCAGTGCTCTATATAGGGGCACAATCAATTTCCTGCTCCTTCTGGCCATGCTATTCCTGACACAAGCCAGGACGCCATCGGCCTTCTGGCCACCTGGGCACACTGCCAGCTCACATTCAGCCAGCTGTCCACCAACACCTCCAGGTCCTTTTCTACCGGGCAGCTTTTTAGCCACTCTTCCCCACGCCTGTAGCGTTGCATAGGGTTGCTGCGGCCCAAGTGCAGGAACCAGCACTTGGCCTTGTTAAACCTCAAACAATCGGCCTGGGCCCATTGATCCAGCCCGTCCAGGTCCCTCTGCAGAGCCTTCCTATCCTCAAGCAGATCAATACTTCCACCCAACTTGGTGCTGTTCGCAAACTTACTGAGGATACACTCAATCCCCTCGTTCAGATCATTTATAAAGATATTAAACGGAACTGGCCCAAATACTAAGTCCTGGGGAACACCACTTGTGACTGGCCACCAACTGGACTTAATTCCATTCCCCACAACTCTTTGGGCTCAGCCACCCAGCCAGTTTTTTACCCAACCAAGAGTATGCCCATCCATGCCCAGCCGTGAGTTTCTCCAGGAGAAGGTCGTGGGAAACGGTGTCAAAGGCTTTACTAAGGTCCAGGTAGATAACATCCACAGCCTCTCCCGTCATCCACTAAGCGGGTCACCTTGTCATAGAAGGAGATCTGATTAGTCAAGTGGGATCTATCTTTCATAAACCTGTGTCAACTGGGCCTGGTCACCTGGTTGTCCTGTATGTGCTGTGTGATGGCACTCAGGATGATCTGCTCCACAACCTTCCATTGCACTGGGCTCTGACCAACAGGCCTATAGTTCCTCAGATCCTCCTTCTGGCCCTTCCTTGTAGATGGGCATCATGTTTGCAAAGGTCCAGTCAACTAGGATCTCCCTGGTTAGCCAGGACTGCTGGTAAATGATGGAGAGTGGCCTGGCGAGCACTTCCACCAGCTCCCTCTGTACCCCTGGGTGGATCCTATCCAGTCCCATAGACTTGTGTGTGTCTAACTGGTGTAGCAGGTCACTAACCATTTTGCCCTGGATTACGGGACTTTATTCTGTTCCCTGTTCCTGTCTTCTGGCTCATGGGGCTGGGTATCCAAAGAACAACTGGTCCTACTATTAAAGACTGAGGCAAAGAAGGCATTAAGTAGCTCAGCCTTTTCCTTATCTTTTGTCACTATGTTTCCCCCTGCATCCAATAGAGGATGGAGATTCTCCTTAGCCTTTCTTTTCTTGTAAATGTATTTAGAGAAAAAAATTTTATTGCCTTTTACTGCAGTAGCCAGATTAAGCTCTAGTTGGGCTTTGGCCCTTCTAATTTTCTCCTTGCATAACCTCACAACATCCTTGTAGTCCTCCTGAGTGGCTTGCCCCTTCTCTCAAAGGTCATAAACACTCCTTTTTCTCCTGACTTTCAGTCAAAGCTCTGTTGAGCCAGGCCAATTATCTTCCCTGTCGGTTCATCTTTTGGCACACGCAGATGGCCTGCTCCTGAGCCTTTAAGATTTCCTTCTTGAAGAATGTCGAGCCTTCCTGGGTGCCTCTGCCCTTCAGGATTGCCTCCCAAGGGACACTGTCAACCAGGTTCTTAAACAGGCCAAAGTCTGCCCTCTGGAATTCCAAGGCAGCAGTTCTGCTGGCCCCCCTCCTCACTTCTCCAAAAATCAAAAACTCTAACGTTTCGTGATTGTTATACCCAAGACATCCTCCAAACATCACATCACCCACAAGTCGTTCTCTGTTCACAAACAACAGGTCCAGCACGATGTCCTCCCTTGCTGGCTTACTCACCAGCTGTGTCAGGAAATGATCTTCCACACACTCCGGGAACCTCCTAGACTGTTTCCTCTCTGCTGCATTGTACTTCCAGCAGACGTCTGGTAATGTTAAGTCCCCCATGAGAACACGGATTAGTAATTGTGAGACTTTTCCTAGCTGCTTATAGAGTAATTTGTCTGCCTCTTCATCCTGGTTGGGTGGTCTATTACAGACTCCCACCAAGGTATCTGCCTTGTTGGCCTTTTCCCCTCATTATTACCCATAAACACTAAATCCTATCATCACCATCATTAAGCTCTAGACAATCAAAACACTCCTTTACACACAGGGCTACTCCACCGCCTCTCTTTTGCTGCCTATCCCTTCTGAAGAGTTTATAGCCATCCATGGCAGCATTCCAGTTGTGCGAGTCATTCCATTGTGTTTCTGTAATGGCAACTGTATCATCGTTTTTCTACAGCACAAGAGCTTCCAGCTCCTCCTGTTTGTTGCCCATGCCGCATCCATTGGTGTAGATGCATTTTAGCTGGGCTATTGATCCCACCAACTTTTTGAGGGTAGAAGCCCGTCCTTTTAATTAAAAAGGTTTCGGGCAAGCATTTATATGGAAAATACACATTCAAACCCTAACATTTTTACCCACAAAAATACACAGAAGTTGTATCTACTTTGGTTTATGAGAATCTGTTTTGCACAAACTATTATAATTATTCCTTTTCATAACAGCAGCTTTCCATGACAATTAGAGACTTAGTTGTGCTATTCTGTTTGCATCAGAAATTTGCCAGAATACAAGAAAGGAAACCTTAAAATCATTGAACTGTCTACTGATTTGTTTGCAAACCTGTTTGTGTATAATCACTATCTGTTTTTCACAAAGACAACAGAAAAAGCAAGGGGGAGGAGGAAGGGAAATAGGTTTGATGACTAGTGGATAGCTCAGACTGTGTTTCCTTTGTGTGAGCTTCAGTAAAGATAAAAGAACAAGTTGGAAAATATTAACCTTTATTATAAAGGGAAGGTAGTTCAAAATGAGTGATTTCCCTACTGAAATAAGACAGTTTTCATTACTGTAACATAGCATGATGCGTAGGTGAGAGCAAAGGAAAGAGAAGTGAGAAAAAGTTTATTTTTTAACAGTCACCAACCAGGGATACAGTGACTTTACCACCGCAAGTGTAACTTCAGCTCATGAACACAAAACAAAAGTTGCCTTAAACTAGCTGCAGAATTGCTCAAGAAGTTGCAGGAATACTCAGCACAGTAAAACCTTGGCAGCTCTTGAGTTAGCAAGCCCTGAGCACGTCTATTCAACAGTGGTTAAAGCACATCTGTGAGTACTTCAGTCATACTCTCAAACACCATCTACACGCTCCAGAAAGCACTTTATCTTAACTCTGTACCTGTAAACAGAGTTTTAAAAAGAGATGCCACTTTCCACCAATGCAGCCCAAAGCAATACAAAACTATTCTCAATACCCACCGCAGAACTTTTGTAGAACTAATTTGATAGGGTTGTAAATTAGGCTTTATCCAGCTCTGCTAAGTGAGACTGTATACTGAGAGATATTATAGTTTTGCTCAATTCACAGCTGTTCTGCTTCCAAAATTGGCACCCTTCAGAGGAAGGGTAACCAAGAAAGGTAGAGGCAAAGTGATGCTCAGATAGAGAAAGTGACCTACTTCACCATCTAAATCCCACTGCATCACCAAAGTGGAAAAGCACAGTAGTGTTTCAGTAGAGAGCACCAGATATCAAATCTTCCTCCTAAATGAAGCTGAAGACAGCCCTCAGATTAGTACTTCTTTTCCAAAGTCCAGCTTGCATTTATGCTCAAAACTACACTTACAGCTTCTCACACATGTAGGGTATTTACATGCTGAAGAGCGAAGACTCAACCAAGGCTGTGATCCTCACTGCTGAATACTGAGCTGGTTTGCTTAATCTTTTGACAGCTCACACTGTCATTATCTTCCTTCAACTTCTGCAACAAATATATCAATAAAGTGCCTTGCACATATTCATTGTCTAATGAGCAGGCAGAAACGCAAGTAAGGGTAAAAAGAGACAGGGAAACTAGCTACTTGAGACCTACATCAAGAGCCTACCTCAGACTAGTTCTTCATAGAAACAGGAGGCACAGAAAGATTTAACAAACCCCATGCTCCCCCTAACTTTACAATATAATTGCTTGCACCAGAAAATCAAGATCCCGCTGTGCTGCAACCACTGCACGTATAGCAACAAGCCCCACCTCAGGCATTTGCCAAGGTTTGGGCATGCAGGAAGAAGGTAGGGACACACTACCGGGAGGTAAGAAAGTTTGTTTCGGTTTTCCCCCAAAAATCCCACACAGGTAAAATAGTAGTATTACCCCATCTTCCAGATGAAGAACAGAGGCTGAGAAGATAAAATTACCAAGGGCAAACTTCCTTAATACAAATCAAAGCGTTGACTGCATTACCACTAAAAGGTACATCACTGGAGCATGCTAATTGCAGCCGGGATGGCAAAGACGGCAGAATTCACATGAGATGCAAAACGAGGACAAAACTGTCTTGGGAAAGAGTATCCTGCCCCAAGCATCTTCCAATCTAGAGAGATAAAACACAGCCACTTATAAGTGACTCCTGTGTAATATCTCACCTCCCATTTCTTAACATACTGCTCTCCAAAAACTCCTCTGTGGTAGGGCTTGTGCTTCAGGAAACAGTATTACTTCCACTTCCCAGGCAGAGAACTGAAGCAGTGAAAGCCAGAGGTGAAGTCTCCAGAAGGTATATAATGGGACTTTTAAAAATGCCTAAGCAGACTAGACACGTAACTCAGGCAGAAAGTCTGCAAACAAATGTTCAAGATTATTTTCAAGACTTCCTAAGCACAGGGGGGCACCTTCCCATACCTGCAGATACATAAACGTACCTTTGTATCTTAAAAAAAAAGGCACATCAAATATAAAGGCTGGAGCACCACAAGAATTTAGGGATTACAATCCCAAACTACAATCTTTACCTCCTTGCCTCCCCACTCAGGAATGGTGCCGTGCTGAAGTCACCAGAAGTGCACAGGAGTTTCCATCTCCAGCACTGAAGCTCTCCATTAACCCTGCTGAGTCCTTTCCAGATGTGTTCAGAAGAGTCTTTGGCTTGACAAGACCCAGCTCTTTGGCATCCAGCTCTCAACTAAGCCCTGCAAACACCCTCCCCTTACAACTCCCCCAACTCAATGCTTCTCCACCCAAGTCCCTCAGGGAGCTGAGAACCATTGCCAGAATTATTCCCACATAAAGTACAGCAGCAGCACATTAAAAAAAAATAATTAAAAGGGTGAAGAACAGATAGACTTCTGTGTAACAGCTTAGTGGTTAAAGAGTTTAATCAGAGCATTATATACATGACTTTAATTCTTTCTTTACTTCTCCTTCCCACCTCCTAGGAGAACATTCTAATAGGCTTTTGTGAACTCCCAATCCTTCCACTGGAGAAGGAAAGTCCCTTTTCCAGTTCCTGCTCAGAATCATCATACATGAAGCACCACCATGGGCTAAAAAATGTAAATGGCTTTGGGGAAGGGACTGGAACCCAGCACAACTCCTTCCAGCTGGCCAGAGTCTTTCCAGCGTGACAGCACAGCATGCATCTCTGCTCTTTCAGGTCTACTGAACCATTAAGAATCTCATGCAAACCAGACAGCTTTCTGCTAGGTAACCCAGTCACTCTCCTGAGAAAGAAGAAATGCAGGTCTCACTAGTAGACAGAAAAGCAGCTGAACTAGGATGAACCAGGAGTGTTGCCTTCTCCAGCTTTTTTTTTGTTCATTTTTTGTTTAAGAAAAAGCCGCAGTATGCTCACACTTTAAAATAAAGTTTAGGTGTCACTCTTCAAAAAGTGATTCTGAGATTACCAAGCCAAGGCAGCATGTCCTGGCAGCACCAACTTTGTTGTCTCAGCCTCCAAGCAATGAGAGACTTAAGACACACCCGTGTCCTCAACATTTCCCTTGGAGCTACCCTCCGAATGTGCTGGATTTCTTTGGCTCCATGCTGAATCACTTAACTCCCCCCCACAATGCAAGCATCGCTCTGCCCTCACTCAGCTGGCCCTGCAGCCCAGTGGTGCAAAAGTGCCTGCAGAATTGCTTCCATCTTCCTGCAGACAGTGGTCAAAGCAGCTTGTCCGAGGCCTCACGGGAAGCCCTTGACAGCAGAGTCCAGAAACTGGCACCTGGATCCCCCCCGCCAAGCCCCAGGCCCCGGCAGCTGCATCTCATCCACCTGGGAGCTCTCTGCTTTGGTTCACATTAATACGGAGAGGTGTTTCCTGTGTCTACAAATTTTCAGGCTCTCCAGGTTCTGTTGCCGGCTTAAACAAACCTCATGACCCTTAATACAGTGCATACTTACACCAGTATTTTTCTTCGAAAATGTGTAAACTAAGAGTATCCCAGGATTCTTCTCACCTACACAAAAAGACTTGTTAAAAATCAATGCTTTAGAAGAAATACAGATCTGAGTGCCAGGCAGAAAACAGAGCTAAGTAAACAGCAACTAAACAAAGGACAAAACATCACCATTTCCTACATTCATAAGGCCATATGACCATTTGGCTGACGGCGTATTTGAAAAAAAAATGTTCCATATGCAAAGAAGCTGGATGTTTGTATCTGCAAAGGAAAGTCCTGTGTCGCTCTACAGAGGTAAGTTTTGACAGTATATCACTGCTAATGTTGGTCTGAAAAGCATCTTATATACATGGTTGAAAACTCGTCTTCCAGTGGAAAACTGCAACCTCAGAAAAAAAAACGCCCCACATGTATGCTCGTGGGGGCTCTCTGTTGTGGTGCTGTTGCTCTTTACATCACTATCTACATGATCAAACTTAAGAACAAGAAAAATTCTCATCCTCAGTCAAATGTCGTTTTAGAAAAAATGTCAGAAACAAACCATTGCCCAGAAATTTCAGGGATGCCACAGGCACATAACTTTAATACTTTTTCTTATGCTGCCAACAAGTGAAAGAGGACGCATGTTTTGGTTTCACCAGTCCATAGAGATAAACCAGGGAAAGTTGTGAGGGGGAAAAGAACTAAGTGACTTGCAGAGATACATGGAAAACATCCTTCTCCTCACATTGGCCACATTAAAGATACATTATAAGTTTCATTTTCCTCAACAGTCATCTCTAAAAGCAGGTGGAAGTATAGAGATACAAAGGAAGCAGGACGTCAGTCTCGAATGAATAAAATCAGGAGCTTATATGCAATCTACCTTTCAGAAGGAACATCTCCCTATTTACATATGGGCAACAAGTAACTCTGACATTAAAAGTCTTTGGCATTTGGAGAAGCAGGTGTCTCTTTTGCTGGTAATGTTTTAGAACAATGGATAAGCCAAAGACTCTCATCAATGCCTGGATTTTGTCGTTGTTGTAGCTGTTGTTTAGGACAAGACTGAGAAAGAAAACATACTGTTTGTCCCCATAAATTGCAAGTACTGATAAAAATTGTAAATAAGCAGCGTGCTCAGACTGTAACAGCTTTCTGCAATTAGGACAGAAAGCCTGCTGGTTAAATTTAGCATAGGAGTACACAATCCATCCTTTGTTAACACACTGACACAAACATACGGGGGGTGTTTTCTGCACAAAGTCTTTCCAATCTTCTTGTGTTATTCAAACACTACGGACTGATATTTTAAGAAGAGGCACCTACTTTGTATCTAGTCACATGCTTTATAGAGTTACAGAAAGCAGACAGTAGTGGTGTTGCAGCTGACTCTCTTTCGCACATCAGCGCAGGGCCGTCCTTCAAAGGGGGCACTGTGAAAGTGGATGGCTGTCATACAGAGTGAATGGTACTGCAGGGAAATGCAAGACGTGAAAAGAAAACCAATTAACAAGCTTCTTCCAATCACTCCTTGTTCTCTGCCTCCTCCTTCAAATCAAGAATCCAGCATAAGCGTTTTGGCCAGCTTTCCATCTCCAAACGTTATCACAAGGCCAGCCCCCACTATTTCCAACTTTCGTCTCCAAATACAATTAACAGAGTAGCAGGCAGGTGGACAACTAAAGAATCTTTAGTATTATCTCCTGGTAACCTCTGGGGCATAACAGCAATGGAAATCCCATAGCTGTCAAGGCACTGCTGGACCTGGTTACACAGCAGACACAGGTTTGGAAGGAGGCCTCTTCCCTTCAGAGCAAATACATATTCATTCAATATTCCTTGATTCTGTAGAGCCTCTCATCTAATAATGGACATTAACAAATCAAATCTTACATCACTCACCATCATGTAAATATCATCACCATTCAGAGAGGGAGACAGAGACACAGAAATGTTAAGAGACTTTCACAAAGCGCTGCTGAGCACGAGCTTGCAGTCAGAGAAACCACAACGGCTAATTTGTCATATGCTTTAAATTAAAAATGGCCTCTGCCTCAGATCCAAGGCAGTCAAGCCTCTGGGTAGGCATTTGGAGGTATTCAGATCAGGAAACAGAACAGGTATCAACGCTGACTTTTCTCTGTAGACCCACCGTGCTTCACCAAGGATGAGTACAGAACTTCATCCTGCAGCCACCACAAAAATCCAGTGGAGCCCCACACCCCTCTCAAAGCCAGAACCACGACAAACAACCATGTGTAGTCCACGCTGCCACTGTCAAGCAGCCGGACGGTGGCTTGTCCACCTCAAATCCAAGGCAGGATCTCCCAAGGCAGAGGGGCAGCCGGTCAGAGACACCTCCAGAGCTATTCACAGAAACCCGGCTCCGCATACCCCTTGGTGAAGCGGCTTTCATGAAAACACGTGGGCAAGCACTGCAAGGTTCAAGTATGGCCCCTTCCCCAACCCTTCACTGGGCTGCACTACAGTTACTTTTGTCTCCTTTGCATTTATTAATGGGACAGCTAAATGGGAAAACACCAGTGTTTTCAAAATAAAGTCCAGAAGTCCGTCCACTGTACTCGAAGAGCAGGTTCGGGATCATCTGAGGAACCTGAAGGTGCACAAGTCCATGGGACCTGATGAGATCTACCCACAGGTCCTGAGGGAACTGGCGGATGAAGTTGCCAAGCCACTGGCCATCGTATTTGAGAAATCACGGCAGTCTGGTGAGGTCCCCGATGACTGGAAGAGAGGGAACGTAACCCCATTTTTAAAAAAGGGAACAAGGAAGACCCTGGCAACTACAGGCCGGTCAGCCTCACCTCTGTGCCTGGCAAGGTCATGGAGCAGATTCTCCTGGAAACCATGCTAAGGAGGTGGTTGGTGACAGCCAACACGGCTTCACCAAGGGCAGATCGTGCCTGACCAATTTGGTGGCCTTCTATGATGGGGTGACAGCATCGGTGGACAAGGGACGAGCAACGGATGTCATCTACCTGGACCTGTGCAAAGCTTTTGACACTGTCCCGCACGACATCCTTCTCTCTAAACTAGAGAGGCACGGCTTTGATGGATGGACCACTCGGTGAATAAGGAGTTGGCTGGATGGCCGCACTCAGAGAGTGGTGGTCAACGACTCAATGTCCAAGTGGAGACCAGTCACAAGTGGCGTCCCTCAGGGGTCCGTGTTGGGCCCGGCCCTGTTCAACATCTTTGTCGGCGACATGGACAGTGGGATAGAGTGCACCCTCAGCAAGTTCACCGATGACACCAAGCTGTGTGGTGCCATTGACACGCTGGAAGGGAGGGATGCCATCCAGAGGGACCTGGACAGGC
The DNA here is from genome assembly GCA_011801015.1 of Ardeotis arabs. Lineage (NCBI taxonomy): Eukaryota > Metazoa > Chordata > Aves > Otidiformes > Otididae > Ardeotis > Ardeotis arabs. The sequence continues at coordinate 4,516 of JAAGAY010148117.1, read as the reverse complement.
TGGAGAGGTGGGCCCGTGCCAACCTCATGAAGTTCAGCCAGGCCAAGTGCAAGGTCCTGCACATGGGTCGTGGCAATCCCAGGCACAAATACAGGCTGGGTGGAGAATGGATCAAGAGCAGCCCTGAGGAGAAGGACTTGGGAGTATTGGTGGACGAGAAGCTCAACATGAGCCGGGAATGCGCTCTTGCAGCCCAGAAGGCCAATGGCATCCTGGGCTGCATCAAGAGGAGCGTGGCCAGCAGGTCGAGGGAGGTGATTCTCCCCCTCTACTCTGCTCTCGTGAGACCCCACCTGGAGTACTGCGTCCAGTTCTGGAGCCCCCAACATAAGAAGGACACGGACCAGTTGGAGAAGGTCCAGAGGAGGGCCACAAAGATGATAAGATGGATGGAGCACCTCTCCTACAAGGACAGGCTGAGAGAGTTGGGGCTGTTCAGCCTGGAGAAGAGGAGGCTCCGGGAGACCTGATAGCGGTCTTCCAGTACCTCAAGGGGGCCTACAAGAAAGATAGGGAGAGGCTGTTCAGTAGGGCCTGTTGTGATAGGACTAGTGGTAATGGTTTTAAAATAGAGGGAGGTAGATTTAGATTGGATATTAGGAAAAAAATTTTCACAGTGAGAGTTGTGGAACACTGGAACAGGTTGCCCAGAGAGGTGGTGGATGCCCCATCCCTGGAAACATTCAAGGCCAGGTTGGATGAGGCTCTGAGCAACCTGATCTAGTGGGGGATGTCCCTGTTCCTTGCAGGGGGGTTGGACTAGATGACCTTTGAAGGTCCCTTCCAACTCTAACCATTCTATGATTCTCTGATTCTATGATTTTAAGCGTTTCAGCTACAAAGCATGGCTGAAAATTCCTTATTCATCCTTGTGAAAGGTTAGAAACGGGAAAAAATGTGTACTCAAGATAAAAGCTTTCCTCAATACTTGCTCCACTTTCCCCAAGGCTCTAAAAGGTAAAATTTAAATCCAATGCTAAATAGGACTAATTGGTTGACCACCAAACAGAAGTTACTGAGAGAGACAGGTTAACTGGATATCCAAATATGTTAGCCTACAAGCCCTTAGTTAGCTGTCTGTGTTATAAAGAATAAGCAAAAATTAAGTTTCACCTCTCCTGCCAAGAAGCAGAGAACCACGACAAAGAAAACGAGTGATCAAAATGCTGCCGCCTCCCTCGACACCCAGCTAAAAACTCCAATTTAAAATAATGCTTTTACATTAACGTGGTAAATGAGGGCTTCAGCCATTGAGTAACCACCAAGAATAACATCGTGCAAGCCAGGCTTTCCAAACACTGAGGTACGTGTATGATCAAGGCAAGCCTCCTCCCAGCCACTGCAAGGGAGGACCTGAGTATCACACGACTGTGCCAGCTCAGTGGGCTTCAGGCTACCTGCTCCTCCCTCATCCCCTGCTGACCCTGTCATTGAATCCCATGGGCACCTCATAATGGGTTTTGAGGAAGCTCTCTGCCTTGAGGACACAACAGACCCAGGCTAGACCTTTCCGGTGCTCTTCATGGGTTTAAAATTGTCAGTGTTAAATTTCAATAGCATTTGCTGTCACTGCCTACAAGTACCACAATGTTTTATTCAGTATTTGCAGAGAGCACGTGTTGGCCCTGCCGTATTTTGATTTGTTGATTTTGGGTTCAAAGTCGGAACAGATAAGGGGAAAGGGGCGCCTTTGCTTTCTGAAGTACTCTTCTGCCATAGTATATCTCCATCACCGGCGACGCCTGTAATTGAAACCCAGACGATGTCTCAGCAGCAGCCTCACCATGCCCTCTATAAGGTGCTACTCCATCACCAGCTACTCAGTCCTGGGGCAATCACTTCTCTCTGGGGTAATCCAGGACAGGGTCAGAAGGGGTTCTTTGCATTTGCAAATTTTCCAAACAACCGAGAAGCCAGGCACATAAGCAGACAGAGTAAATACAAGCGATGAAGTTTATTTTATGTAAGATGGAGGAAAGAGTGTCATTTTTAAAAATTAAATGCTCTCAGTGATCATACAGAACAGGCGCACAGTACACGACAACACATGCCAAACAAAATCTACTGGCAGGACCTATTGTTATGCAGATCCTTTACAGCATGAAGGGGACAGATTTTGACTTCTGCTCAAACGTGAGACGCTCTGCTGAGGTTTTTAAGCAAACACAAGAAAAAAGAACAGCGCACATTCTCATTGCCAGTGTTCCACATCCCAAACATAACAGTGAAAGGTTTTCCTCCTTTCAAGAAGTTGAAACTCATCCAGCAAACATCAGAAACCTCTGGCAGTATAAGATCCTGCTGAGAAACCATTTAAGCAGACCAAAAGAGAAAGGCCAAGTTAGAAGACCTCCACTCAAAACTATGTCCTGTGTTCCCTCCTCTTCTAACACAGAAAGGGGAATTGCCACCAGCATATCTGTGCCATCTTACAATATATCACAAAGCCTTAATAAGCTATGATACACAACCCACAAAAACTTAACAAGTAATTCCAGAAAGAATACGTATATATTTTTATTAGTTTTCCTTAGGAGTGCACACCTCACACATTTTCCGAGGACAGGAAATTATGACAAAGGCTGCCAGATGTATCTCATACTCAGCTCCCTTGACTTTATTGTGAACCTTGGGATGTGTCACTCCTTACTTGCGAAAAACGATTATGGAAGAATACTGGAGGAAAAATCCAACAAGCATGAGCCAAGCGCTGTCTGACAGCTTAAAATTAGAAGGGAAATAAAAAGAACCCCAAATTTATTATTTTTATCTAATGATTAATTTTAAGGCAATCTCACGATTTCCTAGGGACTGGCATGATTTAACATTTGGAGTTGGCAATACAGCATACCATACAAATACAAAACCATAAAGAGACCAATTCAGGTTTACTCTGGGGACTATAACTTTGACTTGCCTGACATCTGCACGTTTAAACGTCTTAGCCATAACAGCACAGTGTTCAATACCAGAGCATTACGTACCTGTCCTGGGCTAGGAAAGACGATTCCTTACATCTAAATCCTATATACGCAGGCAAGAAAGTGCTGTTTACTATTTGTGACATCTTTCAGTTACACTTAAAAAAACATTATTTAAAAAAAAAAAAAAATAAAAGTTATGGACACCTGCTTTTGACACTGTGCCAATACGCTTCCTGCTACACTGAGCTACACAGTTTGTGTCACCACTAAGATAAATAACATCAAGGGAAAAAGTTTACAGAAGTAGTACTTCAAAGTATCAGCGGAACTGTAAAAACATCACCTTGAACCAAGACAAAAGCTGCAAAAATATACAAATAAACAGAGACACAAATAGGTATTCTTAAAACCAATTCATACTTTGGTATTTTAAAACAAAGATTTAATTTTTAATTGAAACATTCAATTTCTTTCATAGAACAGAATTTCTTGAGTACAGATAGGTTCGGCTTCAAGTATATTGTCACCTGGTAGTTTATGCAAGTATTGGTTCATACATCCTGTGTTTCACATTATCATCTTTAGTCTGCTCCTGCTGTGCCTTGTGGCTAAATAGGTTTTCTGCAAGTCAGTGGCAACAGATGTGCTCAATCTGCAGAGAGCAAAAGAAGTGACTTCGGTAACAATTATAATCGCACGGTTCACAAACTGGCCTACATCTGTGATAAACCCAGTTCTCTACTACGTCCACAAACACTACATCATATCTTCTCACTAAAAAAAAAAAAAAAGTAAGTAAAACAACATATCTTCTCATTGAAAAAATACACAATTAAGACCAAATTGTTAACTCTGAATTCTGAATGTTTGACAGCCTTGGTGTTAGGAGTCAGAAAATCTGTTTCCCGGCTTTCACACATCGAGTCGGTCGTATACACTGCGACTGACCTGCGCGAGCACCCCCTTCACTCTGTGTAACATAAACCAAAACCAGAATCCCTACCTCGAGGAGCTTACAATCGCAATTACTTCACATGCCTGAATCCTCACTTTTAAAGTTATTTCAGTTGCCGAGCCAAGGAGCTAAACATTTTGAAGCCAGATTTACAATCGCCTCTGCAGCCTTAATTCTATGTTCCTAACGTGTGTTTTGTGCACCGAAATGAGGTCCCTCTAGGAAAACTGGTAATGAGATCAGCGAGTGTGTAACTGCACCACGATGCACGTACGCAGCTTCTGTAAAGCCCGGGCATCCCAGCATCCCGACACCTCGTGTTGAAACCTATCTGCTAATTAATGCTTTTTCCTGTGCTGAAGGACCTCGGCGCTTCTTTTTTTGCCCCCAAAAGGAAGGCAAATCTCACGGCACAAAATGGTGCATAGGTTGTTTTACACAAAATGGTGACACAGCCTCCCCTCTCCCCGCGGGCAGCAAGTTCTGACCCTTCAAGCAGGAGCCTTGTGCTGGAGCCGTATTTCCAGCCGCGCTGGCTGACCCAAAGAGCCAGCGGCAGCGCCGGGCGGGAGGCAGGCCTCACGCTGCTCCCTCTCCTTGCATTAAAAAAAAAAAAAAAGGGGAAAAAAAAAAAAAA